>CH002006.1:1137871-1167181 GCA_000149265.1 Ciona savignyi
CAGATCTGCAAGTTATTAAGTTTAATTTGTGTGGTAAACGTGTAAGGTAGGGACTTCGTATGACAGGGTTAAATGTTGCTCAAAATGGACATGTTGTGTGCTTATCAAAGTTTATTAGTGTACAAAAATATATGGTAGGGACTTTGGAAATTTGGCACAGATGGACAGGTGGTGTGCTTATCAAGGTTGGTTTGTGTGGAAATGTGTATGGTAGGGACTTTGGAAATGTGGCACAGATTGACAGGTGGTGTGCTTATCAAGGTTGATTTGTGTGGAAATGTGTATAGTAGGGACTTTGGAAATGTGGCACAGATGTACAGGTGGTGTGCTTATCAAGGTTGATTTGTGTGGAAATGTGTATGGTAGGGACTTTGGAAATGTGGCGCATATGGACAGGTGGTGTGCTTATCAAAGTTTATTGACGTATAAATGTATATGATCTGGGTTTAGAAATGAGGCAGAGACTTATTAAGAGATCACGAGTAAAAACAAATTAGTTTTTCAACTTAGTAAATGTTGTGGGCGTCTGTGTAGGATCATATTTAAAAGATAAACGAAGATTACCTGTAACATTATACGACTTGTGCAAGCCATTCTTTACATTGTCGCCATTTTAAACTTCCACCTTGCAGGTTATTACTATACAATCACAGACGGGTTAAACTTGAAGACTGTAAACGTCTGGGAAGCGACCGGGAGGTAATATTTCGGCAAAGTGCCTGAATTATTTAGTTTAAGTCAAGGCTGTGGTATTGTGCGGTCGACATGGGAACGAAGTTTCTGTTCATGGCGACAATTGTTTTCATGGGTTCGATATCGTACATGATGATTGCCATATTGCTGCCCATTCATAACAGGTAATTTTTATGTTATAATTAGACGGGATGGGTTAGGGTACATTACATGCAGTAGACACAGACATATGACATAAAATGTGTATCTTGTCTGTACGACAACAATAAAAAGGGTCATCAAAGTTTCAACATTTTTAGCTAATATCAAGAAGTGTATTTTTAAAAGTGACGACGAACTACTACATATTACTCCGGACAACACTAAAAGAAGGGAAAAGGGAAACCGCTTGTTAAAGTTATGCAAACTAATTCTAACCATGCTCCAAACACTAATCTCAACTCCAGAACTAACCCTAACTCCAAACCCAGTTTAAAACTAACTTTAAAGCTCTAATCTTTACTTTATCGTGCAGTTTTCCTCCTTCCCTCCTTTTAGTTTTCCCTAAAGCCCCATGCCGAAAACACATACCTTAAAGGGGAATTTACTCCAAATGAAATGAATTGTCCATGTTTTTTTACTCTGGATGAGATAACGCAAGGGTGTTATAAGACTTGTAATCGTCAGATTACCGCCGAATTATTACCTTGGATTTTTGCAGCGTGGTTAATACTATAGAGACATTTCTAAAGTTATTGTTCAATGCACAAGACCACTGGGTTCAACATACGCGTTTTGATTGGTTGTGTTCCTGAATTGTTTATTGTATATTTGGTTATGTTTTATCACAGTTTATTGGTAAAACATAAAAAAGTCAATCATTTTAAGTTATGCATAATAAAATCGGTCATTTTATCCAAAAGCATACGTCAATCATAAATCATTAATTTAATGTCATGTTACAATTCAGCTATCAGTCATTTCATATAATATTTAAACAAATCAGTTATTTCATGTAATGCTGAAACAAGTCGGTTGTTATATATAACGCCTGAACGAGTCAGTCATTTCAATTAGATTATGCACACGGGGGAATGCCTTTAGAGAATGAATGCACAGAGACGTACGTAATTACTACTTGTTACATCGATCGTGTGCATTATCGACCGGAGGTGAACTTTCTAATTAACCAGCAGCCGGACGAGTGTTTCCAGTTTTTTTTACTGGAGTCAAAACACGCTTTTGGCTTTTGGTATCCGAATATATACGATTGGGACTTTGTAGCATAGATGAACAGGTGGTGTGCTTATTAAGGTAATTTGTCTGTCAATATATATGATCAAAGCTTTGGGAATAGTGCACAGATGGACAGGTGGTATGCTTATCAAGGTTCATTTGTGTGGAAATGTGTATGGTAGGGACTTTGCAAATGTGGCACAGATGGACAGGTGGTGTGCTTGTCAAGGTTGATTTGTGTGAAAATGTGTATGGTAGGGACTTTGGGAAATGTGGCACAGATGGACAGGTGGTGTGCTTATCAAGGTTGATTTGTGTGGAAATGTGTATGGTAGGGACTTTGGAAATGTGGCACAGACGGACATTTGGTGTGCTTATTAAGGTTGATTTGTGTAGAAATATGTATGATTGGGACTTTGGGAAATGTGGCACAGATGGACAGGTGGTGTGCTTATCAAGGTTGATTTGTGTGGAAATGTGTATGGTAGGGACTTTGGAAATGTGGCACAGATGGACATTTGGTGTGCTTATTAAGGTTGATTTGTGTAGAAATGTGTATGATTGGGACTTTGGGAAATGTGGCACAGATGGACAGGTGGTGTGCTTATCAAGGTTGATTTGTGTGGAAATGTGTATAATTTGGACTTTGGAAATGTGGCACAGATGGACAGGTGGTGTGCTTATCAATGTTGATTTGTGTGGAAATGTATATGATAGGGACTTTGGAAATGTGGCACAGATGGACAGGTGGCGTGCTTATCAAGGTTGATTTGTGTGGAAATGTGTATAATTGGGACTTTGGAAATGTGGCACAGATGGACAGGTGGTGTGCTTATCAAGGTTAATTTGCGTGGAAATGTGTATGGTAGAAACTTTGGAAATGTGGGACAGATGGACAGGTGGTGTGCTTATCAAGGTTGATTTGTGTGGAAATGTGTATGGTAGGAACTTTGGAAATGTGGGACAGATGGACAGGTGGTGTGCTTATCAAGGTTGATTTGTGTGGAAATGTGTATGGTAGGAACTTTGGAAATGTGGGACAGATGGACAGGTGGTGTGCATGTAAAAGGGTAATTTGTGTGGAAATTTGTACGGTAGGGAGTTATAAAATAATGCTCAGATGCACATTAGATGTATTTATAAATAATATCCACGATTGATATGTGTTTAAGTAGGATAAGCAGGAATATATATAAATCTGACACAAGCATAAATACAGTTTCAGACCAAGCCATTCTTCCACGCTTAATTTTGAAAGTAGGTCGTACAACAATAGAACTACTGGAGCGTTAGCTTAATGCATAATGTGGTCTTAATACGATTTTAAACGTGTCGTTAGGTCCGAAAAGATGTTTATCGACCATCGGCTGACCAAAGGATATAGGTGGTAATGTGTTATTAAATTAAACTATCTTTCAGATTATAGGAGCTTATTGTCATTCCAATTACTCTTTGTTAGTGTTCTGTTTACTTATATCTATCGTATATTGATCACACGATAATAGGTCTTGCCTGTTGGAGAATTAAAGCAAGTTTTTATCCGTTGGTTGCCGTATAATGATAACGACGAGTGTGTTATCCTTCCCCGAAATAAAATCAGTGCCTTATTTAATCTCATAAATTCATTAAAATCTAATACAAGATAAAGCTAAACACACTGCAATAGTTTCGGAAACCCTACTGTCGAAAACACGACCGTCGGCTTGTGGAAATGTAACATTTATCCATTCTTGTGACTGTCGTTGTCCACCAATCCGAGATTATTTTTTACTGGACTAAATTCTAAACCATGATGGTCTCGTTTCTAAGTTCGGTATTTCTTTAGTTGGTTTATGTATCGGTGCATTAATACACCAGAATTTTAATTTTTTTAAGATATATTTTTTACCAAGCCGAGTTTCGAATCCATGATTGGGCAGAAGGATCGTTTTTGTATAGTAGTCAGTATATGTATTGGTCGCGTTAACCATTTGGCCACACTGGTAAACCGCAATTCGGCATTAAGTTCTATGCCCTCCTTTCATTTTTCCCTCCACCGGTACCGACTATTGATTAAGGCTCAGAATCTCGCTTGTCCCTACTAACTTAAAGTATTTGTTACTTATTTGCCTATTACTGGGTTAATTATTTGCATAATACTGGGTTAATTATTTGAATATTATACTGGGTTAATTATTTGCACATTACTGGGTTAATTATTTGCATAATATTTTAAACGTTTCTCTAGATAAGATAGGATACTTTGTTCGCGAATGAGAAAACAATTAATTGCATTATTAAAACACAAGCATCAAATTGCCATTCACAGTAGAGTTGACATTGTCATTACACTTTGTCCTGCCCGTAGGTCTAACGGTTAAGTGCGTCGTCTTTTAATCGAAAGGTTGCAGGTGCGAAACTGATCGGTTGTGTCCTTGGGCAAGGCACTTTTTTTTAAATAAATAAATAAACTTTAAGGACATTACCATAACCCAGCGGATTAATGGGTTCTACCAAAGTGAAGGAATGTGTCTATCATATACAACACACTGCAAAAGCTCTGGTAACCCGACGATGGGCGCAAGGTGATTTGCCCGTATGTTAACCCCTTGGTTTTCCCATTCACGGGGATAAACATGAATATCCTATCCTATCCATTATGTTGTATGCAATGGATCTTTGTTATTAAACTCCTTTTTGAGCAACGACCGTTTAGTGTCTTACCTAATAGCAAATCCCATCACCGATATGTAAGTTTCGAAGTTAAAAGTTTCGAACAGCTTGATGCCCCCAATTTACGGCTACAAACACAATTACAAAAAAATCAACCAGCAACGTTCAAGTTTTGATCCCTCTACCGTCCGACTAATTACCATCACCAAAAATCCAGCTTGACTACATCGATCTCCAAACCCTAGAAACAACTAACGATTCGAATTCTCAGACACACCCACGACTATCTGATGTTGGATTACGTGGACGTAAGACCACCAAACACGTATCTACGAGAACCATGGAGATTGCTTAAGCGCATGTGTTTTAACGAAGCCTGCAGCAAAGAGAAAAGTAGGATTCTTTATTTTCGTTGTTTTGGTTTAGTTAATTTTTTACTCGTATAAAATAGAAATATTTGAAAAAAAAACAGAAAAAACTGGCAGAACTAGAGTTAAATTATTGTCCTGAAATAATCTGACGATAATGGACCGGATAACCGCACCGCTATCGGGTAAACGATTTTCCAAGGCGCCAGACTGTTTCCATTCGAATAAAATAATTCTAGCGGCTAATAGAAGTGAATAAACGTCCAGTTCTTGTGTGGCCAAACGGTTAACGCAAACGTTCACATATCGCTTCATATTTACACGTGAAACGATCTACAGAATGGGACCATCATGGGTTCGAAACTTGGCTCGGTATAAAAAAAGATATAAAAGAAAAATTAAACAAAGTATAAAACTAAAATATAAAACAAAACAAAATATTTAGTGTATAAATCCGGGTTTTCCCCGCTTCGATTGTTTGCGAGCTACTTGTTTATGAAGGTTCCAGTGGCTCTTTATACCCGTTGGCGGGTTATTTCCTTTCAAATGTGTCATCACTCGTGAAAAGAGGCCGCTGACAATGCCTGTTATGACGTCATAACGAGGCGCGAAGTGCACTTGTGTTGAAACAATGCGAAAACAAACAATAACGACAACATTTATTGTTACTGGATTGCTTTCCAGAAAAAATATTTAGAGAGAATATAAAGACCTGTTTATATTTAAATGACTAAAAGTATAACTAAACAAAGGTCCGGCTGGTGGTCGGATATTTAGATTACCTCGTATCCATATTAAGTTTGACGCAGCTTTCAGACCATTCTATCTTCTATCTTAACCTTTCACTAACTTACCTATCCATTCTATCTTAACCTTTTACTAACTTACCTATCCATTCTATCTTAACCTTTTACTAACTTACCTATCCATTCTATCTTAACCATTCACTAACTAACCTATCCACTTTTATCTTAACCATTCACTAATTTACCTATCCATTCTATCTTAACCTTTCACTAACTTACCTATCTAATTTTTCCTTAACGATTCACTAATTTACCTATATATCATGTCCTATCCATTCGCTAACTTACCTATTCATTCTGTCTTAACCATTCACCAATTTACCTACCCATTCTATGTTAACCACTAACTAACTTACCTATCGTATACGGTTGTGTCCTTGGGCAAGGCACTTTACGGACATTGCCTGAACCCAGCGGATTAATGGGTTCTACCAAATTGAAGGAACATGTCTATCATATACAACACACTGCAATAGCTTCGGTAACCCGACGATGGGCGCGAGGTGATCTGACGATTGCCCGTGTGATAACCCCCTAGGTTTTCCCATTCACGGGGATAAACATGAATATCCTATCCTATCCTATCCATTTTATCTTAACCATTCGTTAACTTACCTATCCATTCTATCCTAACTTTCACTAACTAACCTATCCACTTTTATCATAACCATTCACCAATTTACCTATCCATTCTATCTTAACCTTTCACTAACTTACCTATCTATCATATCCTATCCATTTGCAAACTTACCTATCTAATTCTATCTTAACCATTTACTAACTTACCTATCCATTCTATCTTAACATTCACTAACTAACCTATCCACTTTTATCATAACCATTCACCAATTAGCTACCCATTCTATCTTAACCACTAACTAACTTACCTATCCATTTTATCTTAACTATACTTACTTTTTCCAGAAGCAAATTGGACTCTGGTCACGTTTATTAAGTCAAAAGTCGACAACTTTAAACGTCGAGAATTAATGCGAAAGACCTGGCCTTCCATCAACTTTCTAAACGGAGCGCGATTTGAAACAGTTTTCCTTCTGGGCAAAACGGAAGATAAAGTTACCATTGCACTACTGGACGAAGAACATGAACGCTATGGGGATTTACTGCAGTTCTCTGGCCCGGACGAATACGAGTAAGTTTTAAGTAGTTTTGTATGCCTATAACTAGTTTCGAACGCACGGTCATTGGGTCCCACAATTGGACCTTTTTGTTTTCTATTTTTTAACCGGACGAAGTTTCGAATTTTTAATGGCTTGACTCTTCGTCCAATTTTTGGATAGAAAATTGGTACGTATATTGGTCGTGTTAAACCATTCGGCCACACGACCGTACTATTAGACCATTTTTGCGACCTGTGGTATGGGATCTAGGGGATCTGATTCCCGCAATCGTCAGATCACCTCGTGCCCACCATCGGTTACCAGAGCTTTTGCAGTGTGTTGTGTATGATTTAGATGTCCCTTTAATTTGGTAAACCTATAATTTCATTGTAGAGGTTAAATTTGATAAATAAACTTACATTATTTTCATAGCAAAATGCCGTACAAGGTGCTATCGGGTATGGAATGGGCGACTTACAATTTAGACAAAGACTTTCTTTACGGCTCAGCCGACGACGATTTTTTGGTCAATATTGAAACCTTGGTCGAAAACGTTACAGCGATTTTGAACTGGACAAAATGGGAAGCTTTACAAAACGGAACATTCGATTATAGAGACCGCGTTCCCTTAATGTGTATGTTTGTAAAGGGAGAAGCCGAACAGCCGATGAGAAACCCCGGATTAAAGTGGTACGTGTCGTTCGACGAATACAGGCCGCTTATTTACCCACCGTACTGTCACGGCGGGTTATACGTTACCTCAGTTCCTGTAGCAACTCGACTGTGGAACGAATCCCGAACGGCGCCTATGTTAAGGTTGGACGATGTTTGGATAACAGGTATTTTAAGGCGGAGGATGAATTTTTCGGACGATTTGGTATACAAGATGCCGAAGTTGGCGAAACACTTCGGAACTGTAAACGAAAAGGTCACGAAAGTGATGACGGCTGAGTGGAAAACGATGTTCGAATCGTTCGAGAATAAGTCGACTTTATGTACGTGTGTGTTATGACAGGGGTGCTAAGTTTACCCCAAATTGCGACGAAAGGTTTCAGGTCAAGAGAGTCGGTCGACATAATAGGATGGATAAAAGGGGGTTTGGGGAATTCCCCTGTGCACAAAAATGCTAATTATTCGTTTGGAAAAGGCCAAACATATTACCGTCCCTTTAAAATTGCTGCTCTGAGTCTTTGCAATGCCGAGCCTTTATATCCAGGCTACAACCTAACTCACTGTATGTTTGCTGCCAATTATAGTCATCCTGCCTACTTTCATATGATGGACAGGTGTTTTCCTAATATACTAGCGCGCAGAGGTAAATGTTACACTACCTACAATACAAAGTCTACTCTTACTACAATGAAAAAACACCTGACCATCGTTGTGTTTGTGAAACAACTCTAAAGGGAAGGAAACTGCTCGCTAAAACTAAGGAAACTAACTCTAACCCTGCCCTTGACACTTAATCTCAACCTCAGAACTAACTTTAACTCCAACATAACTCTAACCCCATGAGAACTAACTTTAACCCTAACACTTCGCCCTAATAACTTTTAACCCTAGCCCTTACCATTTCCCAATCTTCATTTTAGTGTTCATTTCACAAGTTTTCCCACAACCTAACACATTGGGTTTATTTTTTATCCTCTATCTCATTTTACCTTTCCATCAGTGTTGCCACCATTAATCATCCGAATAGACTGAATGGATCGAGAATATGTCGATCTTTGTAGGTGCAACTTGTTTCTATTGCGTTTTGCGGCCAGTGTTTCCGTCAAATTAGTGAAATAAATTCTTTTTATACTAACGTTGGTTGCCGTCATAATTTAGTGTCTGGGCGGTACTGATTGATGTGATGATGGGATAATATATTCATGTTTATCACCGTGAATGGGAAAACCAATGGGGTGTTAACACACGAGCAATCGTCCGATCACCTCGCACCCACCGTTGATTTACCGGAGCTATTGCAGTGTGTTGTGTATTATTGAAGATTAATTCTCAGTTAATCTACTTTGTAGTATATATCCACAGTTATCGTCGGATAACTTGTGAGGAAAACCGCATAAAAGATTAACTACGTTTATCACCAAATATCTCGTAGTGGAAGTCAATATCGGAGGTTTTATAAAACTAATAAACAAAAATCCTCATTAAATGATTCATCCACGTTATCATCGAAGGAAACTCCGTTTTTAAGATTTATTCACGGTTATCGGTAAATAACTAGTGAGGGAAGCCGTATTGAAGGATTCATTTACGATTATCGTTGTATAAATCGTAGGAAAGTGCTACGCCTTTCAACCAAAAGGTTAAAGTTTTGAAACTGGTCGCTAGCTAGCTGGTTGTGTCCTTGGGCAAGACATTAACGGACATTGCCTAAACCCAGAAGCTTAATGAGTTCCACCAAAGTAAAGAAACATGTAAATCATACTCAACACACTGCAATAGCCCCGGTAACCCAACGATGGGCGCGAGGTGATCTGACGATTTCCCGTATTAACCCCTTGGTTTTCCCATTCACGGGGATAAACACGAATATCCTATCCTATAGTTAAACAAAATAGCGAGCAGTTAGTATCGAACGCGCCATATCCCTGTAGTGTTCGAACCACATTAGGCAATACGTCCTTTATTAAAGGTGTGTCGGGATGGAAAGAGACCGACGAGAGAGATGCCTCTGGCTTATATAGCCGGCATAACATAGAGATCTTATATATCACTACAATCCCTACTAATGAGTCAATACTTTTCTAACTACGCTATCGTTAGAAATAAATAATTCTACAAACTGATAAAATTTTTACAATTAGTGTATTAAAATCCAACGAATCAAAAAAGCGAAACTGACAACGGCTATAAATCGGTAAAAGCTGGTTTAAACTGCCCAACAAAACGTATGAATGTGCAAACTACATGTCTTAAAATTTGAAATAACACATTTGACTATATTTGTTTAAGAGAGATGCTAAAGGTGATATCACCATAAGAGTAATAAAAAAGTGGAGTTTCCAATTAGCACAAAAACAGACATTAAAACAAAACACGAATTTTCAATCTTTATGTAAAACCGTAATCACCAAGTTTAAAGTCCACTAAATCTACTACTCAGCTGTTCAATGTAGAAACTCGTTGAGAAACAACATGTCGATTCCCTTTTTCTTTTTTTCCCCGCACGCCAAGTCCGCTTTCCCGTCCCCGTTTACGTCAAATACATACGTCATTTTCTCATCGCCCTTGCATTCGGGGATGTCCCCAACCCAGTCCAACTCGTTAGGAAATTCGCTGCCACTGTACAACCCGACCGTTGTCTTCCTGTGGTATTGTGTAGGCTGGTGAAACCTGTCTAAGCGCGCCGTCGGCGGCAAAATGTCGCGATTGTGGTATTGTCCGACAGATTAGTCTCGTGGTTAAGTGCGTCGCCTTTCAGTGGAAGATTTGCAGGTTCGAAACTGGTCGCTAGCTTGTGTCCTTGAGCAAGGCACTTAACGGACATTGCCTGAATCCAGCGGATTAATGGGTTCTACTAAATTAAAGGAAGGTGTCTACTTAATTAAAGCACGCACAACACACTGCAATAGCCGTGGTAAGCGCGAGTTAATCTGACGATTACCCGTTTGTTAACCCCTTTGGTTTTCCCATGCACGATTATGAATATCATATCATATGTTATGCCTAATGTTAAAAGAACATATGTTATGCATTCTGACAGTGCTCACAAAAGTACTTATATTATCTTCATGCCAAAATGTACTACCAACCCGTTAACGGCGTCGAAGCAAAACAAATCGTCGTAACCGTCGCCATCGAAGTCGGCTACGTAGCGCGTTCCTTTGGTGGAGAACGCGCAAGCGGCGGGGGATTCCCCTTCCCAGAAAATCCGGTTGTACTTGTTGTTGGTAGAAAGGTAGATGCGTCTGTAATTTCGATGGAAGCGTGAGGTGGTTACTCGTCAAGCAAAAGGTTGATGGATCGAAACCAGTCGCTAGTTATTCGGTTGTGTTCTTGTGAAAGCAATGGCAGCTGAAAGGTTGTAGGATCGAAACCGACCGCCTGCTTGTCGGTTGTGTCCTTGGGCACGATACTTATCGGATATCGACTGAAGACAAATTATTATGGCGTTTCGTGGGTTCAGTTATGCGAATATTTTAGAAACCAAAACATAATCACAAAGTTAGTACGGGCGTGTGGGTGTGGCCGAATGGTTTACGCGACTACTGCGTTTACCAGTTCTATATAAAAACGGTACTGTGATGAGCCTTTCGGGGATTCAAAACTGAGCTCGGTAAAAATCACGAATTTGACTATAGACTACATAAATTTGAGCATAATGCTGGTGTCATAGTATACCATCAACACTAGGCGAGACAGGACCAGTCCCAATTTGGTATAAAAGTTTCTGGGCTAGAACAGTACCCGGGACCAAAAGTGTTTAAACCAAATCACACTAATAAATCACAACATATAAATCAGATTATTGAGTCTTTCTTACACATATCCATCGTTAAAGATGCAAATCAAATCCATTTCTTTGTCGCCGTTAAAATTTCCAGGAAAGAGTTGTCCGTTCTGACATATTCGCTTCGACAGTTGAATGGGAGGGCTTGAGAATATCTGGTTGAAGTTTGCTGAAATGGTCGATTAGGATAGGATAGGACAGCAGCAATGTCTCAAGACATAGGATAGCATATTCATGTTTATCACCGTGAATAGGAAAACCACAGGGGTTAACACACGAGCAATCGTTTGATCACCTCGCGCCGATCGTCGGGTTACCGGAGCTATTGTAGTGTGTTGTGTATGATTCACACGTTCCTCTAATTTGGTAGAACCCGTTAGATTGAATCGTTTATACGGTTAATTTGTTTTTACGTGTGGTCTAGGGGATAAGAACGAAGGTTATAAACGGGTGGGTGCTTATATCGATTTTTACCTTGACCACTTTCTGCGCACTATCTTTTTATAATGTAATTGATCAATGGTACGTGAGGGTACGGTCGTGTGGCCGAATAATTAACGCGACGCATACTTATGTCGATTCTATAGAATGAAATGTCTTATGGAAAAGCATATGGAACCAGAGTCCGGTAAAAAGGGATATATGATAAGATATTCAATTTTATCCCCGTAAAAGGAAAAACAAAATAGGCTATAACCACGCGCATTCGTAAGATTATCTCGCGCCAAATGTCGGGATATCAGAGCTATAGTAGTGTGTTGTGCATGATTTAGCTGTTCCGTCAATTTGATGGAACCCATCAATTAACTGGGTTTGGGAGGTGAAAAAATACAAAATTACCTGCTTCTGCAGTATAGATTAGCAGAACTAACAAGGTCAACACGGAGAGAATGCTGTATTTGCACGTCCCAGTACCTTGGAAGAAAAGTATATTGTACACAAAAAATGATGTATTTTTAAATGACCTAAACCAGTAATTATTGCATGGAATGGATTCAGTGATGGAATTTAAGAGGTTCGCATGATGGGTTCGGTCGAACCCGTTCTTGGAACGTCGGAATAATCACCCATCCGATTCTTGCTTTTTTTCAGACATTAGACCTTTTAGGGAACCTGTTGTTAGTAAGTACGATACCAAAGACAACCTGTTTTAAAAATTTTAAATCCCATCACTGGATGTATTACTCATGTTTATCCGCGTGTATAGAATAATAAAGGGCGTTATAACACGGCTAAGGGTCATTCGGGTTACCGGAGCTATTGCAGTATGTTGGACAAATTGGTACTGATTTCACTAACATTTAGGTTAACGGCGAAGTTCTTTATAAGTGGCTTGCTGTGGGGTACAACAGACTATCTCATATTGTCCAGAACTTCACTTCTTACACAAATGCTTACCTTTGCTTTTTTTGCGAACGAAATCCATTTTACACCAAGTTCTTTTGCAAATTTAACTGAAACTGCTAACAAAGTGATAACAAATATTAAACTGTACGATTTAAACGATAGACCACGTATTGCTGCATCATAAACACGATTGTCATAACTCCCGCTCTTTTTTTTAACTGAGTCGCAAATAAAGTTTTTAATTTTTTTAATGAAGCTAAAAATTTATAATTAAACAAAGTGTCTTCGTACATTTATTTTTAATTTTATTAAGATATTCTCTAACCCACCAAAGTACTACGATACAAACGATAAAGTTTGATATACTATGTTTAGTATACTATGTTACCACGCATCTGATATAATGGTTTGTTTACTTCCAAAAGTCTAGCACATTCTAAACGTACGAAGTTTAAAATTTAGGCAAGTGTTCAGATTTTTTCCGATTTTTGTAATACCATTTAATAAGGAATTATAAGTATTTTATTCTGCAGCTAGTCAAATTTATATTCTGGAAATTAAAGAAATACTCATTTAGCAATATAATTAAAGGAATGACGTCAAATAGTGACGTTAAGCAATCTCCTGATGTTACTACAGCACAACCAACAGTGATGAAAGCTGAAAGACCAAGGTACATTAAATTATCTAATTTTAATGTGTTACAATCACCAAGATTAGTAAACACTTGGTTTTATTAATTCCGTTTTAAGTTCAAAAAAGCTTTTTTATGGGCAACGCTAAAAGGAGGGAATCTGCTCACTAAAATTACGGAAACTAATTTTAACCCATCCCCAAATGCTAATCTCAACCCCAAGACTAACCCTAACTATAACCCCATGTTTAAAACTAACCCTAATGTCATAATCTTTATTTTAGCATGCAGTTTCCCTCCTTCCCGCTTTCCTCCTTTTAGTTTTTCCCTTTTTTATAGGTACTACGCTTTAAGGAGGTACCAATAAAACCTCTCAGTTAACTAGTCTTGTGTCGCCTTATTTTTAATGTACACAGAAATTACTAGATGACAGCGTTTAATTTATGCTTATTGGAATTATAACTTATTTAGTCTGACCGGTTAGTCTGGTGGTTTAGTGCGACGCCTTTCAGCCGAAAGGTTGCAGGTACGAAACTGGTCGCTACTAGTCGGTTGTGTCCTTGGGCAAGGCACTTAATGGAATTTGTTTGAACCTAGCAAATTAATGGGTTCTACTAAATTAAAGGAATGTCTCAATTATACAACACACTGCAATAGCTCCGGTGGGTGCGAGGCGATCTGATTACCAGTGTGTTAACCTTGGTTTTCCCATTCATGGGGATAAACATGAATATCTTATCCTATTTTATTCTCTCTCTCAGGTTTGACTGGTACCAAACGGACAACCAAGTAGTCCTGAGTGTTCTCGTGAAGAAAGCAAAGAAGGAATATGTCACAGTGGAGTTTACAGAAAACACTGTAAAATTGTGTTCTTTATAAATTTAAGTTGGATGGGTAATTTTTGTATGTAATTACATGTCACCCCTGTATAAAATGTGGCATAGCAGAAAAAGGCATGAACACCTTGCTTATTTTTGTGAAATTTTAATGTTTTTCTAACTGACTGCAATTCAATTTTTTGATATTTTCAGTTTAAATCTTTCTTAGTCATCTATTAGCTCCAATTTCAGTCCACATCAAATGCCATGTACGTTATTACAATCCAAGTTTTAAACCTTCAACCCACTTTTCTACCCTTACTTAACTTACCCCTATAACTAAACTCCTGTGAAGTAAGTGCCTCCTATTGCCTACATTCTTGGTCCTAACACTAACGCAAACCCACCCACACTATTGTATTGTATCCCCATGGCTTAAACCCCTATCAAGTAAAGGACCTCCTATTGCCTACATTTCCGACACTATTGCGAACCCTCCCATACTATTGTATTGTATCACTATGGCTCATCTGTCTTCTTTCTTCAGCTCGATCTCAGTATAGAGCCGTCAGAAGAGCAGCCTGTCCAATACCAACTATCACTCAATCTATTCAACCCAATCGTGCACGAAAAGTGCCAGACGAAATACTTCTCCACCAAAATTGAGTGTAAAATGGTGAAGCAAGATTTCAATCGGTGGGTGTCACTGGAAGGAAGTGGTACAAACATAATGGCAACAAGTATGTTCATTGTTTATTTGTATTAATTCAATGGTTGGTTATATTTTAACCTACCATGCCGTTTATACTGTGGTGGGATTCAAGAGATTTGCATGGGTTCGGTCGAACCCGTTCTTGTATCGTCGGGATAATCACCGATCCGATTCTTGCTTTTTTTAGAGACATTAGACCTTTAAGGGAACCTGTTGTTAGTAAGCCCAATACAAAAGAGAACCTGTTCTTTTGGAATCCCATCACTGCGTATATATAGAGTAAAAAAGAGGGATAATCCAACAGTGAGCGTAACGTTTTAGGTAAGACAATTGCCTAATGATAAGTTTTCTCGGTTTTCCTATTCACCAAGATAAAACATGAATATCCTATCATTGTTTATAGTTTGTAATCAAATCTATGACTTTTTGATTGTCGGTTTGTTAATTATTTAATATAAACTTACCTAATCAAGTCAGCTGCCCTAACATGACGTACTTAGAGGAATAACTAAACCAATAATCCATCTGTTTATGATCCCTGTCCCCAACCCCAATACTAACATTGACACACTGCATTTTTCAAATGTCTAAGCTACAAAACTATTACCATATTGTCACCATTTTAATCTTATTTAATTGTTTAAAAGACAGTTGTCCCATGGTTTCTGTGTAACTATGTTTCAATGTATTTTCCACCAGGTTCAATAAAGCAAGATACAAGCGCACCTCCCGTCACTAAATATCCTTCCTCCGCTCATTACACAAGGGACTGGGACAAGGTAACTAGTAGTTGAGGTAAACCGGGCACAGTATTCGAAAAAGTGTCCGCGTTGTAATGATATTTTTGTAAAGTTCGCATCATTTAAAAAGAAATCCCCTGTTACAAATGACACAATTAGCAGGTACTCTTTTTTCGAAACTGGTCGCTAGCTGTTTGGGTGTGTCTTGTGTTGTTTGGCAAGGCACTTAATGGACACTGCCTGAACCTAGCGGATTAATGGGTTCTACCAAATTGAAGGAACGTGTCTATCATACACAACACACTGCAATAGCTCTGGTAACCCGACAGTAAGCGCTAGATAATCTGACGATTTTCTATGTGGCAACGCCCCTTGCTTTTCCCATTCACTAGGATAAACATAAATATCCTAGTTTCGAACCCACAAAATTCCGACTAGCGGTCCTTTGCCACCATCAAGCCAACCAAACCGAAAACAACCATTCCTCCCAGCTTGTCAGTGATATTAAAGAAGAAGAGAAGACTGAAAAACCGGAGGGAGAGGCCGCCTTGAACGAACTCTTCCAGCAAATATACAAAGATGGAAACGACGAGACTCGGAAAGCGATGAACAAGTCATTTGTGAGTTGTTTTATCGCCAAGTTTATTTTATAATACAGTTTAATACTTGTAGTATATGTTTAAGATAGATACTACTGGGTTGGAGCAATGTAAATTGGCTTGCTCAGGTGCACAGTATTATACTTCATGCCCACAGTCGAGTTGCTGGAGCTATTATAGTGTGTGGTGGTTGGTTCGTTTATATCTTTGTGGGTGGGAAGCCAGGCTTTATCCATGGGTATCGTAAGACACCTCACGCCCACAGTCGATTTGCTAAAGCTATTACAGTGTGTTGATGGTTGGTTCATTTATATCTTTGTGGGTGGGAAGCCAGGCTTTATCCATGGGTATCGTAAGACACCTTATGCCCATAGTCCGAGTTGCTGGAGCTATTACAGTGTGTGGATAGTTGGATTAGTTATATCATTTGAACAAAAAGGTCAGGCTTTATCCACAAATATTGTAAAACACTGCCCGCTTCTTCTTGGAGCTATAATAGTGTGATCATTATTTTGTATGAAGAAATCTATGTGACAAGCACATCAGGGTTTCGAAAGCCAAGCCAGGTTTAAAAAATAAATATTTAAAAAGAGTTTATCCCTGTGAGTGAGAAAATCAAGGGGGTTAACACACGGGCAATTGTCAGATCACCTCGCGCCCACTGTCGGTTAACGAAGCTATTTCAGTGTGTTGTGTATGATTCACACGTTCCTTCAATTTAGTAGAATCCATTAATCCGCTATGTTCAGGCAATGTCTGTTAAGTACCTTGCCCAAGAACACAACCGACTAACTAGCGACCAGTTAGTAACCTGCAACCTTTAGGTTAAAAGGCGACACACTAAACCACTAGACTAATCTGTCAGTACAAAAAAAAACGATCTTGGTGATGAGCCTTCAGGGGTTCAAAAGCAAAGCCCGGTGTAGAAAATAATTAAATAAAAAGAGTGAAATAAACAATTGAAATCCAATCATCAGATGGAATCTGGCGGTACCGTGTTGAGCACTAATTGGGGGGAAATAGAGAAAGGAAAAGTTGAAGTTAAACCTCCGGATGGGATGGAATTCAAGAAATATGAACAATAAACTGATTTTGATTTTAACATTTGTCGTTTTTTTTGTATTAAAGAAGGAATACACCAGTGGTTGCATTCTTTAAAATGGAGTTTCATTACAAATTAGCAGTGGAAAAATCCTTCAATGTTCATTTCCCGCACAAGTAATCTGATGATACCATGGATAGGCTGCATCGTTCAATGTGGGTTTCCCTCAAGTTAATCGACGATAACCGTGGATAAATCGTTTAATACGGATTTCCCTCACCGGTTATTCGGCGATACCATGGATAAACCCTTCAATGTGGATTTTCCTTTGCAAATTATTTACCTTTATCTGATATCCTTTTTCAATAATAACCGCATATAAGTAGTTTAATATAGGCCTAGCGGTCACTTACAAATTACACAGGATTATCAATGACCGTTAATTCTTTAACATAGTTTTCCCTTGCGTCTTTTAATAGCATGTATATTATACATATGTTCTAACATGGGCATTCCTCAAGATAAATAGGGTATTCTTATTATCCCCGTGAATGGGAAAACTAAGGGGGTTTACATACGGGCAATCGTCAGATCACCTCGCGCCCATCGTCGGGTTACCGGAGATATTGCAGTGTGTTGTATATGATAGACATGTTCCTTCAATTTGGTACAACCCATTAATCTGCTGGGTTTGGGCAATGTCCGTAAAGTGCCTTGCCCAACGACACAACCGACTAGTTAGCGACCAGTTTCGCACCTGCCACTTTTCGGTTAAAAGGCGTCGCACTACACCGCCAGACTAACCGGTCAGACAAAATACAACAATAATCGTATCTAAATCACCTAATGTGAATTATCTTTACAAGTTATACCACGAAAACATGGTTAAATTATCAATTTATTGAAAATAATATATTCACGGTGCTATTAGAAGGAGCATTTGGCTTTAAAACGTAAATTGACTGGTCTTGCGTAAAGGTTATGACCCCAGTATTGATCATTCGTAGAAAAACAATTATTTAACTTAATTATTTAGGTGGGGGACGTTTATTCTTTTACAAAACACTAGAGTGGTTAAAAACATGTAAATAAACACGCTAGCACTTTCGATGCGGTAACTGCAGGTCCCGCAATTCTTTTATCTACATATAACGAAAAAAAGATTTGACTGTTTATCTCTGTCTATTCATTAGGTTCTAAAGACATCTGCAAAATGCCATACATATTGACACAGTCTGGTTTCTAACCCAAATTGTTTCGGCTGACTGTCAACGCTTTAACCAACTGTAAATTAAAGTAAAGTGTGATGTATAATAAATAAGTTTGTATATAATTATTAGGGTATAGCTAACATATGAAAACGTGTGTGGTTTATTTCCAAATAATTGGTCATATTAAGACAATATCTTTTTAATTGAACTTATGAAATTTAATTAAATCTTAATTGTATTGATTTAGTTTTCAAATGTTGATTTGTTGTTTCTAAATTCCAAATTAGCCGACTTATTGACCATTTTCTGAATACGAAAAAGCAATAAAAAAATATTCCACCCAATAACGTATGAATAAGAACGGCCTGAAAATCTATTGAATTTAGACGTCTTTCTGTCAGAAATATTCGCACCACGTCCGGTTTCTGACATTGCTTCGGTTTTAAATAAATATTACTTATTCGGTGGCGGCGTGCCTTGACGTTTAATCAATTATCCGAATGGACCTTCATAACACGGGAAAGGCTATGCAAGTTTAAAAAAGAAGGTAGCAATTAAGATGTGCTTGAAAAGAAGAGCACTGAAAACATGTATAAATACGGTGCACAGACAGACGTGCAGCCGAACAAGTATATTTATATCCATAGGTGTAGAAATAGCCGTAAAACAGCTCACTCAAGCGTTTAGAGAAAAGTTTCGTAATTTAATTAAAATTCGCTTAGGTACTATAAGCAAGGCAAAATGGGTTCAAAAGATTGAATCTCAAAACAGCTATTTACACTCGTTCATGCGAAAACGCCACACAAGCTGTATGGGTTTTAAGAACATTTCCAAAGGTCGTCGATGGTATATAGCAGATATTGATAGAATTTTGACGCAGTTATTTTAATTTTAAAGTAATAATGATACCAGTAGAATTTTGGAGCAGTTATTGTAATTTTATGGTGATAATTATACTACTGAAGTTTTTGGCATAGCATTTGCAGTTTTTAGATTATGTTAATTTCTGTTTTTAAAGAAAAAAACAAGTAAGTCATACCAATATCAGCTATATTTATTTAATTATATTCTTCTAACGACTGTTAATTTTGCCGTCTTTTCTTATTTCTGTGTCGTGTTTTGATTCGTTTACCATTTTTAAATAATGAGGCAAAAAAGGAATATACTTGTTTAACTAATATTTAATAATTCCATTCAATAATCGATATGCTTAACGACTGCGCCGTTTTTCGCTCCGTTTCCTGTTATGGTCAAGGAATTTATTTGCGAGTTACATTATGCACTAGAAAAACAATATAGTAGTTTATATCAGCTTTATAAATTACTATTGTTAAAGAAGATGTAATGATCAAACTAATATTAATGATCAGAATAATTAAGGTATTTTACATAAGTCCGATCGGTTAGTTTGGTGGTTTGAATGCGACTCCTTTCAACCGAAAGTGTGCAGGTGCAAAACTGGTCGCTATAGATAGTCGGTTGTTTCCTTGGACAAGGCACTTAACGGATATTGTCTGAACCCAACGAATTATGGAGTTCTACTAAATTAAAGGAACATGTAAATCATATACAACATACTGCAATAGCTCCGGTAACCCGGCGGTGGGCGCAAGGTGATCTGACGATTGTCTCTATGTTAACTAACCCCCATTGGTGTACGGTCGTGTGGCCGAATAGTAAACGCGACCGAAACATATACCTACTTTTATACGAAAAAACGGTCCTAGTGACGAGCCCATCATGGGTTCGAAACTTGGCTCAGTAAAAAAAAATAACCCCCTTGGTTTTTCCATTCACGGCGATTAACATGTATACTATATCCTATACTATCCAGGATATGATGAGATGATAAGATAATATGTAGCGTTAACCATTCGGTCCCAACGCCGTTCAGGTCTACTGGACCTTGTAAATACCGTAAACCGCACTGTATACAAATGCGCCCGTGCGTATGTAAACTCATATTCAAAACTAGAGAGTGTCAACCACGTGTTCAACCACCACTATTTGTAAACCACATGTTGTAGGCCATATATATACTCATGCTACAGGGTCCCTAACCACAATTTGTATTTCATACACTGAGTATATGTAGTTTGTTTCTGCAAGCATAAACGCATGGGTCCCAGAGTTATCAAGCCAAACTTCTTTTCCATGTGTAGTTAAATAAAGAATAAACGTCTTAAATTTACGAACATTTTCACCACAAATATTTTAAATCTAAACCTGTCCTTCTTTCAAGCGCTGAAGTGAAATGAAGCTAAATTGCCAAAACAACCCGATTTAGTTTTTCATGTGTCAGGGGAATTCCCCTAGGTTTAGTAGATAAGTTTCTGTTTTTACATATGTGGGTCATGTTATGTAACAATTCTTAAAGTTTTAATCTGATTTGTCGACTGCTTGTCTTATTTGTCAGTGCGATATGGCATGCCAGTCACAAACGTAATTCAGGAACATATCGTCGTTTTTAACGTAATTACCCTAAGTAAATGTTTTCTTTCCTTTAATTGGCACAAAGTGTCTAATAGTCCAACATTTCGCCAAATCTGATCAAAATTAGAGCAGCCGTTCCAGCGCTATATGCCCCAAAAAGCTAATTTATTGGAAAAAAACCTTTTGGATTTTAACGTATCAGGGGGAATTCCCCAGGATTCATTACCCAAAATTTTGGTTTCTTCGTATCTAAACCATGTTCTCTTACAAATGTCAAATTTTCATTACAATTCCATTATTCCTTTTGGCAGATGTCGGGGCGACATGGCATGCTTGTCACAATCATGATTTGAGAACAAAATCTTATTTTTAGTTTACTTCCCTAAGTACTTTTTTTATTTCTTCTAAGTGTTAAATCAGTGACTAATGCACTTACATTCTACCAAATCTTTATTCAAATTGGAAGCAGCTGTTTAAGCGCTATGCCACAAAAAGCTAATTTTTTAAATAAAAAATACCGTTTTGGTTTTTAACCTCCCAGGGGAATTCCCCTTGATTTATCACCCAAAATTTTGATTTCTACATATCTAGACCATGTTGTCTAACAAACGGCTTAATTTTATTACGATTCCATTATTCCTTCTGGTAGATGTCGGGGCGCCATGCCATGCCTGTCACAATCATGATTTGAGAACAAAATCTTATTTTTAGGGTATTTCCCTAGGTAAATGTTTTATTTTTTCCAAGTGTTAAATCAGTGTCTAATGCACTTACATTCTACCAAATCTTATTCAAATTGGAGCAGCTGGTTAAGCGCTATGCCACAAAAAGCTATTTTTTTATAAAAAATACCGTTTTGGATTTTAACCTCCCAGGGGAATTCCCCTTGATTTATCACCCAACATTTTGGTTTCTGCATATCTAGACCATGTTGTCTAACAAATGGCTAAGTTTCATTACGATTCCATTATTCCTTCTGGTGGATGTCGGGGCGCCATGCCATGCCTGTCAAACCTTTGACGAAGAAAAAAAAGAAAAGAAAAAAGAAAACGGACAAAAACAATATGTGTCCCAATTTTTCAATTGGGACCCATAATTCTTCTTGGGAAAAACTAAAAGAAGGGAAAGCGGTAAGGAGGAAAAGGAAAGGAACTGCAAACTAAAGTGAAGATTATGACATTAGGGTTAATTTTAAACATGGGGTTGGAGTTGGGGTTAGTTCTGGGGTTGATATTAGTGTTTAGGGACAATGTTTATATTAGTTTCCGTAAATTTAGTGATCAGATTTCCTTCTTCCCTACTTCCCGCTTTCTCTCCTTTTAGTGTTGCCCTTCTTATTTAAAGCGGGTTGTAGCTTAGTTGTGTATTTGGTAAGTGACGACATTTAGGTTTCCCGCCATAAACACTAGTGGTTTTATGTATAGTATGAAACACCGTTAAGTTAATACAACAGCTCTGTTGTATTGTACTTTTCATATTAAGACGTTTCGGAATGTAACTTAATTCCATTATCAGTTGCAACATAATGCATGGAGTTGTAGGATAGTTAAGCAAAAAGTATAAAGTCAAAATTGTACTTTTCATATTGAGACATTTCAAAACGTAATTTAATTTCATTATTAATTACAGCCTAATACATGTAGTTCTAGGATAGTCGAAGCGAAAAGTACAGAGTCAAAATTGTACTTTTCATATTAAGACGTTTCAAAACGTAATTCAATTGCATTATCAATTATAGCATTAATAAATGTAGTTGTAGTTAAGCAAAAATCAACCCAAATGTTTACGTTTTCGACGCTTCGAAAATATTTTTAATTCCATTATCACTTACGTAATACATGCAGCTGCAGGATAATTGTGTATGCATTTTCCACAGGCGTTATTTATCACCTTGCGTTAGCATTAGATTATTCTTCAGCTGTTTGCCGTTTAGAAATATGACTCAACGCAGGTGTTTTTACCAATATTGGTAAAATGCATTGAAAATTTGACGTATTGGGCAGGTGGTGCATTAATGACAATTAGGTTGTATAGAAACGTACAGTTACGATTGAGGTATTGTAATATAATATTGAGTTTATGATTATTATAGTTTTTATGCTGGTTTACTACGTGTGGTTTATCCTAAAATTCTTTACAGCAGATTTATTTTTTAGTTTAGTTTATTTTTTTGCTGCTTCGTTATGATAAAATAAAATAGAACAGTTATTTCAAGTTAAGGAGACAGGATAAAACGGCACAACTACAGTAGTTAAAACACGTCAGTGAATAGACAAATTCCAGGTTCAACTCTAGACTGGTTTATTTTTTAAACTACCAGTCATGACTGTTTCTATGACGCTATATGACGACATAAGAAAATATATGACGACATGCATTACCTAACCACCCATGTAAAATGCTGTTAAAGTCCTCTATGGATTTTTAATTATTAAAAATTCTTTGCAGCATATTAAATCCAAACTATTTTACTTTAAGAACCAGTTAGCTTAAGTTTAATTAATAAAATGGCGGCTCATGCATAAAACATTAGCTCTTGTGTTGTGTTTTAATAGTAGAAAAGGAAAAATTAAACTTTTATGGGAGATCTTCAATAAAAAGCTTTTTCAGCCGTAATTACCAATGTCCGTTTCGTTTAGCACCAGATAAAATCCTCAATGCTTTTATATATTGAAAAACAACTTATCCGTATAGCGAATAAGTCAGCAATTTTATATTCCAACATATACTTTTATTTAATCATACAATAATAATAGAGAGATCTTTTAATTTGGGTATTTTATCAAAACACTAGTTCTAAACGGATATTAGTAATTACTGCTGAAAACACTAATTTTATTGGAGATATCCCATTAAAGTTTAATTTTGTTCTTTTACTAGTATTAAAACACAACACAAAATCTGATGTTTTATGCATGAATCGCCATTGCATCAATCAAACTAAGCTAACTGGTTCTAAAAGTAAACTATAGTCTGGAGTTTAATCTTCTGCGAAGAATTTTTATTAATTAAAAATTCACAAAATATCTTTTTAAGCAGCATTTCACGCAGTCAGTTTGGTAATGGGCTTTCTTTATGTCGTCATATACCGTCATACGTCGGATAAGTCTGGTGGTTTAGTGCGCCGACTTTCAACCGAAGGGTGGTTACTTTGAAACTTGTCGCTAGCATGTCGGTTGTGTCCGTGGGCAAAGCACTTAACGAACATTGCCTGAATGCATCGGATTAATGAATTATACTAAATTGAAGGAACATATGAATCATACACAAACCACTGCAATATCTCCGGTAACCCGACGGTGGGCGCGAGGTGATCTGACGATTGCCTGTGTGTTAACCCATTGGTTTTAACATTCACGGGGATAAAAATAAATAAATTATCCTATCCTATATTCTATCCTATCTTTACAGCAACAGCTTTTTTATCATAACCCTCTTGTCTGTCTACTTTCGACGTAAAATCGCCATGTCCCTTACCTATATTCGGTTGTATCTTTGGACTTGGGCGTATTGGATAATAAAAATAAATGTTATAAAAAATTAAAAAAATATATATATAAATGTTTAAGGTAGCTGTTATAGGTGGAGTGTAAGTTAGGCTTATAGTTCTTGGGTTGAAATTAGTGTTGTAAGTAGGATTAGAACTAGTGTCCGCAATTTTTAATAAGCAGTTTTCCATTTTTCATCCTTTCAGTGTTGCCCTTTTCCCAACCCATCGTCTTAGCAAGATTTTTTATTTTTTCCTTCTGAATTTCCACTTAGGTTTTGATCAAAATGAAGCTGTTAGGTTTAATAAGTTTGCTGATTCTGTTAAAAAACTCCGGATTAGCGATTCGAATCTTGTTCAGCAGTTCTCAGCAAGAATCTCCAAGTAACCGAACCTTCCAGAACATCTGTAACAAACACTGCCTTTGCGGGACCTTCTCCCACCCTTCGCAAACTCGATTCGAGACAAAATACGGTGCATTTGGAGCCGAGTTGACTCCGCAAATTAGTTCGTTTGTCAGTGCTGACGTTTCTCTTAGTTTTCCGTCCCATGGTATACTATGTGTAGGCCATCCTTTGTACGTATTTCCTAAGGTAAGGCTTGGTTATTTTGTCCGGCCGGTTAGTCTGGCGGTTAAGTACGTCGCCTTTCAATCGAAAGGTTGCAGATGCGAAACTGGTCGGTAGCTAGTCGGTTGTGTTTTTGGGCAAAGGTACTTTACGGACATTGCCTATATAAATTCAGCGGATGAATGGGTTCTACCAAATTGTGAATAGGTTCTACCTTTTTTAAATGACGAGTTTAAGGACTGTTCCTTTTGCCATCTTTTTCTGTGTCGTGATTTAATTCGTTTGCCATTTTTAATACTGGGGTAAAAAATGAAACTAAACTAAACTTTTCCATTTACGGGAATAAAACATGAATCGGTTTTCAGCTTAAACTTAGTTTAGTTTATTTTTTGTTGTCACGATAAAAACATGAAACAGCCCCTTAGATAAAAATTTGGAATACGGGAAAAAATGGCATATCGACAGTCGTTAGAAAACGTCTAAAAACCAAAAAATTATTAAGTTTTGGTATATAATTAGACGTTTAACTTTTTCAGTTAAAATTCTACATTTCTAGGATCCTGAAACGAACGAAACATTCAGTCAATTCCTTATCAAAATAACGGTTCTAGTTCTACGACAAGGAAACTTGAATCGATTACGTCAGAATGACGTAACCGTTTTTAAAAACACGCTTGAGTATTTGGATCTATCCAAAAATAAGATCGAATTCATTGAAGACAACACTTTTCGAGATTTTAATAATTTGCAGGTAAGCGGTACTCGATTTAGTTAAGGCATGGGCAACATACAGCCCGCCGGCCGGGTCCGGCCCGTGAAGGGATTTTGACCGGCCCGCAGACTGTATCCCTTTAATTAAAATATTGAATACTATTTATGTAATAATCCGGCCCACCAAGGACTTTATTTTCCCATATCTGGCGCGCCGACTGGAGAATTGCCCACCCCTGTTTTAGAATATCGTTTGCACTAAATAGAAATTGTGAAATTGTAATATTTACCCTTTATTTTTCCGCCACACACTTATAACGCCTTTTCAACATGCGTGTTTTCCGTACACATGCATGCAAAGTGTGCGCTCTGTACCGGGCCTTATTGACAAAAAAGTCACATCGCTATGACATAGATTTTCTTAACACAGTACTGTTACTTTGTTATGCTGTACCACCGTTTCTACATATTGTTACATACTGTACAGTACTTAGTTTTAACGTCATTTGTACTGTTAGGGTACCGTACTTTGTTTACCGCCAACACCACACTGTTACTTCGACTTTATGTAGCTTACGGCGTCGATTTAGGCGCGGTTATGGCTATTTCGGTTTTTACGACCATTCGATTATTATAACCAAAATGGTCTGGTCCCAAGGTGGTCATATTAAGCGGCGCCTACTGTATATAGTAGTACACAGCCTACTGTATATGGTGTACTTATCAAGATTATCAAAGTTGATTTGTGTGAAAATGCGTGTGGTGTAGTCTGTAAAAATATGGAACAGATGGGCAGGCGGTATGCTTGAAAAAATTGACTTGTATATGGCGTACTTATTAGGTGTACTTATCAGTTGTATATGTTTTAACTTACATTATACAACTATGATATTCACTACTTTATTATCGCAGGAGGTTAACCTTAGATTCAACCAACTAACAACGCTAAGCGGATTCGACTTGAAACCAGTTTATTTGAAAAGCAAAGAAAGCGCTGGATTAAACGAGATAGAGAACAGCACATGGTTCAGGCCGTTACTTCGTGTCCGGGGAAATCCCCTAAGTTGTTCCTGTGCACTGGTGCGTGTTGTACATGGTTACGTCATTGTGCCGACGGACGACAACGCAGAATGTATACAAGTAAGTGAAAACGGGTTTGGAAGATATAAGATACACGTTTATATACATGGATTAGGATAGGTTATTCATGTTTATCCCGTGAGTGTGGAAACAAAGGGGGTTAATATCGGACATTGACTTAGTATACTAGAGCTCTTGTAGCTCGTGCTAAACACACAAAACATTGTCGGATTGCTTCTGTCCGAATAGTTTTGCAGTCTATGGTCGTGTGGTCGAACGGTTAACGCGACCAATACATATACAGACTTACATACTAAAAACGGTCTTAACAACCAGCCCATCCTGGATTCGAAACTAACCCTAGTAAAAAAGTTTTTTTTTAAGAAAAAGTGCTTAAAATATTATAAAGACGAATATATATATCGACCAATACCCTTCTTAACCTGTCAATACTAAATTGACACTGTGGAAATATTGATTTCTGATATTTCTCTCATTAACGGACTAAAATTTCCTCCCACATCGACATAGATGAATATCGATCTAGTCTTAACTGACTTGTTAAGTCATTAAGCTCTATACAGGGCGACAAGTGAAGGAAATCGATTGAACAATAATTCTAATCATGAATGATCGTACCAAGGGATATTTGCTAAGTGCCTTGCCCAAGGACACAACCGACTAGCGACCATTTTCAATACGGTCGGGACCTTTACCACTTAACGACGATGGGCGTGAGGCGATCTGACGATTCCTCGTGTGTTAACCCCCTTGGTTTTCCCATTCACGGGGATAAACATGACCATCCTATCCTATCCTATCCTATCCTAACCCGGGAATGGAAGTTTGTATAGTTTATTTTAACCTATCAATCCACCGGTTTCAATGGTCGTATGATGGCCGAATGGTTAGCGATACTGATATGCATACCAGTTCTATATAATAACGGTATTGATGACGATCCCATCATGGGTTTAAAACCCTGACGGGTCAAAACCACCGGCTTAAAGAATCTTTTTTACGTTATTACTACCTTGCTAGTTTAAGTTTAACCCATTCGTTCTCAAATGAAACTCTAAAATGTATCTCCTTGATTGGGGAGAGACTCGAATGAAGTTTGCTGAAATGGTAGATTAGGATAGGATAGGACAGCAGCAATGTCATAGGATAGGATGTTTATGTTTATCCCCCTGAATGGTAAAACCAATGGGGTTAACACACGGACAATCGTCAGATCACCTCGCGCCCATCGTCGGGTTAACGGAACGATCGCAGTTTGTTGTGTATGATTCACACGTTTCTTTTCAATTTAGTAGAGTCCATTAATCCATTGGATTCATACAATGTTCGTTGATTGCCTTGCCCAAGCACATAACCGAATAGCTAATGGACAGTTTCGAACCTACAACCATCCATTTAAAAATCGACGACATTTCAGGTAAAAGCGAACGGCCTGCGAAGTGTTAAATCTCTTGGAGGGTGTTCGTTAGAATCCACGTTGAAATCACTTTGTGGGGAAGAAAGTGAACAGGTAAAGATGACATTATACTAATATAGTTTGTCGATAAACGGTTGTGTGACCGAATGGTTAACGTTACCAAATCATATACCTTTTCGTATTTATGAAAAAGGTTTTAGTGACAAGCTCATCATGGGTTCAAAACCTAAGTCGGTAAAAAATAAACATAGTTTATCAGGTATCCAAAGCGATTCGCAGTGTGTTAAATACATAAGTGACAGCGTTTGTTCACCGGTTAATTCCCGAAGTTTGGACCCAACATGTTAACTGACTGCAAAGAAAAAAATCGACTAGCAATCGGCTGGTTTAGATCCCATCATCTTTCGGTTGACTGCTCAAACATGTTCAAACGAACCAATCAACCAGTTTAACAAATGTTTTTCTGTTCTTCTACGCCTCCTTTTGAATTATTTATAACTATTTATTACAATGACAGAAATACATCAAAACAGTAATATTTTTACCCTTTTTTGTTAAGATTTTTTGTTTCAATCTTTTAGTTATTTTGTGGCGTGCTTTTAAAATTGATTAAATTTTGGCTGGCAGTACATTATAAACCACCATAGTGCATTTAAGGTATACAGTCAGCAAATATAATTCAATTAAAATTGAACAGTATGAATTATATATTGTTTAAATACGAATTGATTGGTTATGCGTCATTTTCTTGATTGCGTATCTGGCAGACAATGACTTACAGCT
Organism: Ciona savignyi; assembly: GCA_000149265.1. NCBI lineage: Eukaryota > Metazoa > Chordata > Ascidiacea > Phlebobranchia > Cionidae > Ciona > Ciona savignyi. Next base: position 1,166,787 of record CH002006.1, read on the forward strand.
TTTGCCAAGCTCAAAGTCGGCTAGCTGTTACAGTGTGTAAATGGTTCATTAGGTAATATCTATATTGGAAGAAAGCCCGGATATATTTTTACGGATATTATTTTACTTTTGCAATTAATCGATATGCTGTAGCTGTTATAATATGTTCGAATTATTGTATCAGACCGATTAGCTTGGTGAATTAGTGCATCAGGTAAATTAGTGGCTGCAGGTTCGAAACTGGTCGATAGCTAGTCGATTGCGCTCTCGAGCCTCAGGCACTTAAACGACATTGCCTGACCCTCCCGGAAATTGATAGGTTCTACTAAATTAAAGGAACGTATCAATCATACCAAACAGGGCAAACTTCTTCGGTAACCCAACAGAGACCACGAGGTAATCTGACGATTGCCCGT
>CH002006.1:1173549-1220846 GCA_000149265.1 Ciona savignyi
TATGGTGTTTTACGTTGTCTAGTATTTAAACTTCGTTACCTACGAGGATACAAATAAATTAACACATAATCAAAATCTACTCATTGTCACATCTACATATTGTAATAGATCTACCAACAGTTGCTCCGTTAACACGACGGTGGGCGTGAGGTGATCTGACGATTTTCCGTGTGTTAACCCCCTTGGTTTTCCCATTCACAGTGATAACGATGAATATCCTATATCCTAATTTAACTAGGGAAATAATGTGTCTTGCGATACACGTTAATAAATCCCTAAATCTAACGAAAGTTTAAGAATATTAACGGATCCAAAACATCTTAAAACGTTTAAGCAACTTTAAGGCTACAAACATACCTTGCGAGCCACCAGCCGTCCGAGTTAACTTTAAGGACTTTAAGAATCGCGTTTTCTCCAAACGTCATTTCGTCAGGACCTTGTGCAGTGTAAGGTCGAATACTGATGAAGTCAGAGCTGCAAAATGTGGATTTTAGAAACCGCCCTTTTATTACAGTTTTTATCGGACTAGGTTTTGAAGCAGTGATAAGCTTATCACCATTTTTTACGGCTGTAATACATCTATCACCGTGATATAGTGTAGGTTGGAAATCGCAAATACATTTGTCCCACCTATAAGCTTGGTTGGTTAGTGGGTCGTCTTTATTTAAGGAGTTTTAGGTTCGAAACGGTTGCTGGCCTTGTCGGTTGTATCCTTGGGCAAGGCACTTAACGGACATTGTATGAACCCGGTGGATTGAAAAAACATGAAGATTTGATCTTGTGGTAAAGTGCAGTTTAGAAACCGCACACTTATCACAGTTGCATCATGTTCGGTCGACAAACCGACGGTTGTGTGTTCGAAACCAGCGTACAACAAGGTCAGTGACGAGGTATGTTTGAAACCTATTATGTATCATGGCAGTAAGTTGAATTAAACTTAAATATTTGTACCCACGCCCACTTGGGTTAATCATAAATAGCCCAGGAGTCAGCGGCATTGACTGATATACCATTGCCTATACGGCTACGCTGACACACGTTTCGGGAACACAAGATTACAGGGTTCGAAACCAGGCTCGTACTTTAAAAAGTAATCAACCTCTTATGCCAACCTTGGTTTTCTCATGAAGTTATCTTAGTGGCATTGACGATATACGCTTTCATGTACACCGACAACATTTTAAGGGAACACATATTACAGGGTTCGAAACTGGCTTGCATTTTAACATGTTAACAGCATCTTATGCTAACCTTGGTTTTCTCATGAAGTTATCTCGTTGGGTCGTGTTTTGTGACGTGAGGTTGTAGGCGGAGCTTAAAAATCCTGACTTCCTTATTGGTTGAGAAGTTAGATTGAGAAGGGAAGGCTCGGACGCGTAGGAATATTTCGACAAACTGTGGGGACGTTTTTCGGGCGCAGCCTGTAGATAATAAGAAAATGAAAAAATCTATACGACAGAATAGCTTTATGGCTGAGTGCGTCTCCTTTAAGACGAAAGGTTCTAAGTTCGAAACTGGTCTCTAGCTTGGTCGTTTTTTTACCTTGGTAATGTACTTAACTGACATTGCCGGTATCTAGTGAAATGATGGGCTCTATAAAATTCAGGAACGTCTGAATCATACGCACAACAGCTCCGGTAAGCCGGCGCCGGGCGCGAGGTAATATTAAAACCTTTCGGGCGCTAAAAATCTGACAATTGCCAATGTTTTAACGCCCCTTGCGTTTTCCATTCACTAGGATAAACATGAATTTAATGAATGTTAAACCCCCTATATTTCATTTCTTAATTTATACATTTAGTGATGGGATTCAAAATTTTAAGAACAGGTTTTCTTTTGTATTGTACTCACTAACAATAGGTTCTCTAAAAGGATTAATGTCTATATAAAAAAGCAAGAATAGGATCGGTGATTATCCCGACGTTCAAAGAACGGGTTCGACCGAACCCATGCGAATCTCTTGAATCCCATCACATTATACATTGCTTAAGAAATATTGGAATGTTGTGGTGCAATAAAAAGTATAGATTCTAGCTAAATACTGAGTTCAGCTAGACGCAATTGTATAAATTACATACCTTGACAGGGGAACTCAGGTATTTTCTTATCACCTTGTGTTCGTCGCTTCTATATGTCGACTAGAATAGAAAACACAATAGTTTAAAATTTAAATTCAGTTGGGAATTTTTTCAATAAAATTTAGGCTATTCGTATATCCCCTATAATGGGGAAAAAATAATTAGCCTTATCATGATCAACTTGTTAAAGGCCAGTCTGTTACTACAAGCTTTTAAAAACGCGACACACTAACCCACAAATATATTTTGTTAAACAAAAATTACATTAGTTAAAGTGCGCTCATGCAGTGTTTCCAGTTCTTGAGATAAATAGCTCGCGGGAACGTATCCAAATTCTTCATCGGCATCACTTTTTCCTTTCTTGACGAACCACCAGCCTAAAGAGGAATAAACATGATTACAAATAGTTTTACTTCGGCGACGATAGATCTCTCGAATTTTCTTTAATGCAACGAAGAAGCGAAAAGTGAACTAAACTTAATTGCTTACTTAGTAGATGTTGCTTAAACACAGTATATATGAATGGTGAACGGACGGTGGGAGTGAGATAATCTGATAATTTCCATGACTAGGATAGGATATTCATGTTTATCCCCGTGAATGGGAAAACCAAGGGGGTTAACACACGGGCAATCGTCAGATCACCTCGCGCCCTATCGTCGGGTTACCGGAGCTATTACAGTGTGTTGTATATGATAGACACGTTCCTTTAAATTGGTAGAACCCATTATTCCACTGGGTTCAGGCAATGTCCGTTAAGTGTCTTGCCCAAGGTGACAACCGACTAGCTAGCGACCAGTTTCGCACCTGCAACCTTTTAATTGTATGGCGACGCACTTACCTGTTAGACTAACGGGCCGGACTAAACACCTATTCCATTTAAATTAAAATAATCTCACCTGTATCGCTTTTAGTGTACACTTCCACCATTTCTCCTTTCCGTAGCGACATCACGTTTTGGCGTATTACGTCATCGTCGGTGACGTAATCTTCAAGAGCCACGTAAACTTCGGGCTCGGTTGGGGAGGTGATATCAAGTGAAGAAGAACGAGACGCCAAATCAAAAGAGGAAACTGAAAACTGGAATTGGAAATTCCGGTTATTTTGTTTTTCAAGGCGGGCCTGGTTATCCAACCCAGGGTCTTTGGGTCTTATGATATTTTTAGTGTTGACATCGTTTAACCGTATTTCTTTTCACTGTTGCCTATCGTTTAACTATTTTTAATGTTGCCCATATCTTTTTTAGTGTTGCCCATCGTTTAAACATATTTTTTTAGTGTTGCTCGTCGTTTACCTATATTTAATCTTTAGTGTTGTCCATCGTTTAAATATATTCATTTTTAGTGTTGCCATACCGATTTTAGTCTTGCCATCGTATAACTATATTTATTACTTACCGTTAAGCTTGAGAACCGTTTGATCGGAGAGTTTAAGTTCTGGCTTTGACTCTATCGTTTTAGCGTTGCCATCGTTTAACTATATGTATTTATTTTTTTTGTTGCCCACAGTTTAACTACTTTATTTTTAGTGTTGCCATCGTTTAACCATATTTTTTTTGGTGTTGCCATCGTTTAACCATATTTCTTTTTGGTGTTGCCATCGTTTAACCATATTTCTTTTTGGTGTTGCCATCGTTTAACTATATTTCTTTTTGGTGTTGCCATCGTTTAACCATATTTCTTTTTGGTGTTGCCATCGTTTAACTTTATTTCTTTTTGGTGTTGCCATCGTTTAACTTTATTTCTTTTTAGTGTTGCCATCGTTTAACCATATTTCTTTTTGGTGTTGCCATCGTTTAACCATATTTCTTTTTGGTGTTGCCATCGTTTAACCATATTTCTTTTTGGTGTTGCCATCGTTTAACTTTATTTCTTTTTGGTGTTGCCATCGTTTAACTTTATTTCTTTTTAGTGTTGCCATCGTTTAACCATATTTCTTTTTGGTGTTGCCATCGTTTAACCATATTTCTTTTTAGTGTTGCCATCGTTTAACCATATTTCTTTTTAGTGTTGCCATCGTTTAACCATATTTCTTTTTGGTGTTGCCATCGTTTAACTTTATTTATTACTTACCGTTGAGCTTGAAAACCGTTTAAACGGAGAGTTTAAGTTCTGGTTTTGACTTCCACATTCCAGAGAACCCATGCTGTCGGAAATACTACAAATGTCGTCTGTCACGTGATCTTGCGTCACAATGCTCTCGTTTAATGACGCGTTGGTGACGCAGAAGTAGGTACGACCAGAGGAGCTAAAAATGTAATTAAAAAAAAATAAAAATATTATTTAACCATAATACCATAATTTAACCATTTTTAAGCCTTACTTAGAGACACAAATGCCAGAAAAAGAAAGCGGGCATTTTTCAAAACCAATGGTCGTGGCAAAGGTTCGAACCCATAATGTACTCAACCCTAAGACATTTTTTGTATAAAATTGATTGGTATATGTATCGGTCGCCTAACTATCCGAGATTAAATAGAAAACATGGCTAGAAAACCATCTTTTAAAGTTTTTTAGAATTTAATTTTTGCGTTCTGTCCATTTGGGCCATTGTTTTATTGGTGGCTCGGTTAAAAAAGGTAATATTTTTTTTTTATTCACATTGTATATTAACTCTTGTAACGGAATCACTTTCTCCTTACCGTGCTCTGCGTCATAAACAAACTATGACATCACAGTGCAATGAGTACCGTAAAAGATCTCTTTAAATCGAGAATCAGGTTTTAAATAGATCACACCGGTTTGGCTTTTTGTGAACTTTTAACTTCTAATGCGGCATCCGTTTACGTTGTTCCAACACGAATAGCCATATACGAATATATATATAGTAAGATTGCAAATTAAAACGCTCTTTGAAAAAAAAATGTTATAAACCTTTTGGTGAGATTAACCTATGTTAAGTTTCCGGGGCTATTGGAGTGTAATGTATATAACAGAAAATGTTAATTTTTTTTTCAACACGTTTATTCCAGCATATATATTTTTAGCCCATTTTGAACCCACTATCGGTTCGTTGATAATACCGTTTTATTTTAATTTAGTTTATGTATTGGTCGCTTTAACCATGCGGCCACAAACAACACCCATTAGTGTTGCAATGTCTTATCTTGGTGCGTGATTTTAGTGCGTGCGTTGATTATACTTAATAATGGGCTGGTGACCAACTCTTAACAATAACTACCTGTCGTCTTTATCGTTATCTTTACCGCCAAGAAAACGTTATACTTTACCACCCATTCCATTTTATATGACCGCTGCATTATGTTACTTGTTGTGTTTTTATGCTGCTTACATCAATACAATTATTTTATACATATCGTTGAGAGCTGCTGACTACAGTTTTTAACGTACAATTTACACGCTTTCGGTTGTCGGTTTGACGTACCGGAAATAATAGCCGTATTAACAAGTTGTATGCATAGAACACACGGTGCAGTATTCAAATAATTTGAAATGGCGCCGGTAAAACGGTAGTCATTTGCGTTTTACACACATTTCAACAGTGTATGTAAAATACAAGACATAGTATTTAAATTTGTTCGACTATATCTAGGGTAGAAATTTGCGTTTTAGCAATTTTGTTGGACATAATATGATCTCACCTGTTTTAACCGCCCTCGTAATCCTACACATGAGAATAAACATAAATATTCTTTGTTGTGCGCCGGTCCGTTTATTTTTTAATTGTTTTATATAACGTACTATAACGACTGTCCTTTTTTGTTTTGTCCCGCTTCCTCTTTCGTCTATTTTATTTTAATCATTGTCTTAAAAAAGGAACAAAAACTGGATAAACTTTTATAAGAGATTTCTGACCAACTAGGTGCTTAAGTTGAGATAGGATATTCATGTTTATCCCCGTCAATGGGAAAACACAAAGGGGTTAACACACAGGCAATCGTCAGATCACCTCGCGCCCACCGACGGGTTACCGGAGCTATTGCAATTAGTTGTATATGATTGAGACGTTCCTTTAATTTAGTAGAACCCATCATTCTACTAGGTTCCGACAATGATCGAAAGTTGCTGTGATAACTCACCTCCAGTTTGACGCGTTAAGATCATCGCAATTCGGATGAAAGAACCGACGTACGGCGGGAGCTTCTGAACTTTCCTTGTAGTACAGAATCGCCTGCGAATGACGCGTGTTATTGAAGTAAACACTAGACCAGTGCTTCTCAAATGGTGCGCCGCGGCTCATTGGTGCGGCACAGAAGTTAGCTAGGTGCGCCACACTTCCATTTCGTAAATTTACGACAGAGTGTGCATATATTATAAACTACAGTACTAAACTTTCGAAAAGCAAAAGCTCTTAAAGAAACAGTTATTTCGTTATGTGGGAAAATTGGTGATAAATTTAATTAAATTAAAGTATTAATTTTCCATATTTTTCTTAAATTGTTTAAGTATTTAGCATATTGTTTTGACTCGCCGTGCGAAGTGCGCCCGTTCGTTTCCTAGTTGATCTCGGGTGCGCCACGAGGTCAGAAAGATCGAGAACCACTGCACTAGACTGACACTTCACCATATAAGGACAAGTTTTGAAGATTTGATTACAAATGCCAACGAGCATTTGCCATTTAGGGCCGATAAAGTCATAAGTTCGTGTTAAAACGTTTAAAAAGCGCGAAAATATAAACGATCAATTCGGTTTAAACAGTTGCTTATTTACTAATTTAGATTCTGTTTAAATTAGAACACAATTAGTTTGGTATTTTTGTACGATTTATTTTTGTTCATTTAAAAAAGTGCATGTTGTATTCATAGTTTAACCAATGGATGTGAAAACCAGGAAACGTTATCACACGGGCAGTCGTCACATCACCTCCTGCACACCGTCGTTTTAATTTGAGCTATTGAAATATGTTGAATATGATTCAGACATTGGTTTAGCGTTTGTTCAGCTCATATCTTGCTGGATTAAGACAACGTCGGCTGGTTTCGAGTTTATCCTAACCGCCCACGCTCTAGCCGCCGGCCTACAGGTGGTGTTTCTCATTAGATGTCATTAATCTTGCGTGTGAATCGGGTCTTCGACTTTCCCCACGTTTTTTTAGTGGTTCAGGTTTTGAATACCTATATTAATTTTCGAAACCATGATGGGTCCGTTGCGAATACCGATTTTGAAAGTCGCATTAACCATTTGGTCAAACAAACGGTACATTTTACCGGACTTTTGCCGGAAGGTTTGAACTCATAATAAGCTTGTTTTTTTAGCGACACAAGTTAAAAGATTTGAACCCAAGATGGGTACGTCACTTAGGCCGTTTTTATATATATAGTCTGTATATGTATCGGTCGCGCTAACCATTCGGCCACACGACCGTACTTACAAAAGCTCGTTTTTTTATTTAATTCGGTATGTTTATCAGTCCGGTACAATCTTACACCATTTTCCAAGATGTTTTTTTTGCCGGGTCCCAGTTTAGAAACCGAGATTAGCTAGTCTTTGTTTTTTCTTTGGCTTAGGTTTCGAACCCGTGATAAGCTCGTCACTAAGACTATTTTTATAATGAAATCTGTATATGTATCAGTCGCGTTAACTATTCGGCCACACTTTTTTAACCCATGATATGGGCTCGTCACCAGGACCGTTTTTTGGTATATGTATCGGTCGCGTTAACCATTCGACCACACAACCGTACAATACTGGCTTGTTACCAATTCCGCATGAAATACCGTAAAACTCACCTGATAATATTGAGTTAACGTTTCAATCATTCTTAGTCGACGCATCGTCCCGTTCAACGAAAGAAGGTGAATTTTCGACGATTTTCGGTGAAGTTTGTTCAAATAATAAATCGCTTCGTCATTTTGACCTTTCAATTTAAGCCACTGAAAAAATATTTAATCAGCTGAATTGCGGTCCGAAACGTCTCAATATAAAAAGTACAATTTGACTTTGAGCATTTTTGCTTAGATTATCCTACAACTCCTTACATTATGCTGTAATTAATAATGGAATTGAGTTACATTCCGAAACGTCTCTATATGAAAAGTACAATTTATTTTTACTATATGCATTTTGCTTATAGATTATCCTACAACTCCATTCATTATGCTGTAATTTACGTCTTAATATGAAACGTACAATTTCCACGTTATGCTGACTTCAGGACAAAAATTACTGGCCATGACAAACATTATTTTAAATATTCGCTACAACGAAAAACTGTTATTAAACTACCTTTATTAAAACTTCGTGAACATCATGGATTCCTTTCCATTTCCGATATAGCGTCAAAGTGCTGTCGTCGTCAAAAGTTGCCAAGAGCACGAAATACTGAAATGAAGTTGCAATATTATATGGGAACATGCAAGTGTGAGATAAAATGTTAGATAAATTGGATGTGAGATATGTTAGGTGGAAAATTCATGTTTTCTTGAAAACGCAAATGACGTTTACACACGGGTAATTGTCAGGTGACCTAGCAAATGCATAAGGTAGCAATGATAAATGTTATGATATGAGATATACTGTAATTAAAAACCGGATTATTATACATTTATCTAAACAAAACATCATTTCTTCTATACATACACATTTATTCAATCACTCGTAAAAAGGGATAGAACGTACAGTGGCCATAAACAGTCGGTCGTTATTATATAATATACTAGAAAGTGTCAACCACGTGTTAACCAACACTATTTGTAAAACACATGTTGTATGCCATATATTCATGCTTCAGGGTCCCTAACCACAATTTGTATTTTATACACCGAGTATATAGTTTGTTTCTGCAAGCATAAACGCATGGGTCCCATAGTTAACCAACCAAACTTATTTTCCATGTGCAGTTAAATAAAAGATAAACGTCTAAAATTTACGAACATTTCACCACAAATATTTTAAATTAAAGCTTCTTTTCAAGTGCTGTAGTGAAATAAGGCTAAATTCCCAAAACAGCCCGATTTATTTTTTAATGGTTTCAGGAAATTCCCCTGGGTTTAGTAGATAAGTTTTTGTTTTTATAAGTGACTTATGTTATGGAACAATTCTTAAAGTTTTAATCTGATTTGTAGACTGCTTATTAGAGATGTCAGTGCGATATGGCATGTCTGTTACAATCGTAACTCAAGAACATATCTTCGTTTTCAAGGAAATTACCCTAAGTAAATGTTTTCTATTTTTTAATTGGCACAGAGTGTCTAATGGTCTAACATTTCACTGAATCTGATCAAAATTAGAGCAGCCGTTCAAGCGCTATGCCCCCAAAAGCTAATTTATTAAAAAAAAAACGTTTTGGTTTTTAACGTCTTATGGGGAGTTCCCCTGGATTCATTACCCAAAATTTTGGTTTCTGCATATCTAAACTCATGTTGTCTATAACAAATACCAAAGTTTGATTGCGATTCCATTAATCCTTTTGGTAGATGTCGGGGCGACATGGCATGCTTGTCACAATCATGATTTGAGAAGCATATCCTATTTTTCGGGTATTTCCTTAGGTAATTTTATTATTTCTTGCCAAGTGTTAAATCAGTGACTAATGCACTTACATTCCATGAAATCTGATTCAAATTGTAACTGCCGTTCAAGCGCTATGCCTAAAAAAGGCTATTTTTTTAGAAAAAAATAGCGTTTTGGTTTTTAACATCCCAGGGGAATTCCCCTTGATTTACTACCCAAAATTTTAGTTTCTGTATATCTAAACCATGTTGTCTAAAAAATGTCCAATTTTCATTGCGATTCCATTACTCCTTCTGGTAGATGTTGAGGCGACATGGCATGCCTGTCACAATCATGATTTCAGTACAAAATCGAATTTTTTAGGGTATTTCCCTAGGTAATTTTTTTTATTTTTTTTAAGTGTTAAATCAGTCACTAACACACTTTCTTTTCACCAAATATGATTCAAATTAGAGCAGCCGTTCAAGCGCTATGCCACAAAAAGCTAATTTTTTCATAAAAAATACCGTTTTGGTTTTTAACCTCTCAGGGGAATTCCCCTTGATTTAATACCCAAAATTTTGGTTTCTGCATATTTAGATCAAGTTGTTTAACGAAGGACTAAGTTTCACTTACGATTCGATTATTTCTTCTGGTAGATGTCGGGGCGACATAGCATGCCTGTCACAATTATCATTTAACAACAGAAGTTTAATTTTTAGGGTATTTCTCTAGGAATTTTTTTTATTTCTTTTAAGTGTTAAATCAGTGACTAGTGCACTAACATTCCCCAAAATTTGATTTAAATTGGAGCAGCCGTTCAAGCGCTATGGTCTAAAAAGCTAATTTTTTAGAAAAAAATGACCGTTTTGGTTTTTAACGTCCAAAGGGAATTCCCCTAAATTTATTACCCAAAATTTTGGTTTCTGCATATCTAGGCCATGTTGTCTACAAAATCACCAAGTTTCATTGCGATTCCATTATTCCTTCTGGTAGATGTCGGGGCGCCATGCCATGCCTGTCAAGCGTTTGACGAAGAAAAAAAAAAAAAAGAAAAAAAAAAAAAGAAAAAAAAAAACGGACAAAAACAATATGTGTCCCATTTTTTCAAATGGGACCCATAATTATAGGTGGGTTAAAACAAGGTATGTAAAAACACGGGGTTACGTAAAACACCGCGTGCGCACAGTCGGGTTTCACACTCGTGTAATCGACCTGTTAACGCTACGACAACATGTGAAAACAGAACTAGGGAACAATAAAAAAAATAGGGTTAAAATCTAGTCCAAATGAAAAAAATATTCAGCTTATGTAACACGTCAATAGCTCCGGTACCAGACTGTGAGCCCGCGGATTGGTAGTGATGTGTCAATGTGAACGGAATACTTACAAATGAGCGCTTTGGTACTTTTCGTTTGTGGATACCCAGAATTTTGACACCGACAAGTTTACTCTGTTCCCGCATTTCGGTCGTTTCGGCAAAATCGTCAACCGTGTTTTCGCCGATTCCATAGTAGATTGGACCGTCACATTCGGGAAGAACTTTTTCGTTGGCGTTTTCGTCCAACTTCGGAGTTATTTTCAGCGCGGTTGGTTTTTCGTTTGTGTTTATTTTGCACGTCTCAAAACGGGTCAATATTTCACGAAAACGCTCCGATCGAAAATCGGTTTCTTTTTCTAAGTTTCTCATTTTTACAGCACTTTTCTTACAGCACTTAAATGAAATGTCTAAATAAAGAAAAGTATTTTGGTAATGCTTTAATGACTTTAATTTAGCAATCCTTTTTGTTTTAAATCTGCAGTTAAAAATACATCTGTATTATACCGTATTAAATAAAAAAAAGACTAAACTGTCTGCCTTTAAACTATAATATCAACCTTAACTGATTGTTCTGTGGTCGCCACGTTTTATGTAGATAAAGCTAAAACGAAAATGAACTTTTGAACGCCGCGCTGTCATTTCAGCCCATGACTCTTTTCTATGACGAACCAAACGACCAATGAGCAAATGTTAAATTCGTTTCCTTTTATCGATTCTCAACCGAGAAAAGCTTTTGCAGAAAAAGAAGGTTTTCTTTACAAATTTCGTTTGTCACCAAAGTCGCTAAAGTCATTACGTTTTCTGAATGAATCATTCGCATTTTGTTATAAGCGATTCATTCATTTCGCTAAGGCGTGTCTTCCGCCTTACTTCCCTTAACATTAACCACGACCGTTCATTACTTAGGGAAACCCCCCAAATTACTGCAAACTGGAATATATAATGGATAGTTGATTGATAGCTATCATGTAAATAACTACCCGGCTTATACCGCGGTTGAAAATTAGTTTACAATGTTAAATTACCAATTATATCCTAGTATACTTAAAATCCATTGCTTGGGTCGACGAGATGAAATATGTACCTGCCCATCTTGCAGGTTCTTTAGTGATAATGGGTCGAAACGTCAATCAAAGGGCTATTGGGTCGAAACCGGCTGCTATATATTCACAATGACCTCTGGCAAAGCTCTTAACGTATGTTGCACCAACCCAGTAGATATATTGGTAAATATGATAAAAATTCTTTGTCCAATACAACACACTGCACCAACGTAGTAGATCTATTGTTAAATAAAGTCAGAAACAATTTCTCCGCCATATACAACACACTGCGATTATTGCGGTAACCCGATCTAGTGAATTTAAATACCTTTCCATAACGCCATATTTTTCTCTCTTCAGTAATACTCCTAAATATTTATAATAAAAAAACATCAAAGCAACAAAATAACTATAGCCCCAATAGGGGTACTATGAAATTAGTTGGATTAATATTTCCTTTGTATTAATAATATTATAAATGCAGTTTAAGCTTTATTCGTACCGTGTTTATACCATTTTAATTGGCCTTTATTCTATTTCTTTATGATTTATTAATATGGTAATCAAATTTCTTTATTGCAAATATATAACACTAAAACTTGAACAAACAAAAATTAGCCAAATCTGAACACAACTCGATATGTCAAAATTGAGAGACATATTTCACCTAAAGTGTTCCGTAGTTACCTTTCGTAAAAATGGCGGGATTTTCTCCTTAAGTAGTGGTATAGCATTACGTCATCGGATGCAGAATACCGGAACCGAGTTGAGCGAAAACGTCATATTTTTGCAACTGCAGGTCGAACTGCGGTCATAAAGCGGTGCGGGTTTAACGCGCTTATTATACCCTACAACTATCACGTCCTTTGGGGAACTCCCCTGTAGTTAAGAGAGAGAGAGGAGAGAGTAGAGATTTACCGAGAGAAAAAAAGAGAAAGAGGGAGAAAAGAGAGACATAGTGAAAAAGAGAAAGGGGAAAAGAGAGAAAATGGTTATAAACCGCAGAACGACTTGACCTGTTTTAATTACACACCGCAATTCATGACGTATTTTCGATACCTCAATTTGTTAAAACGTGCTATTTTGTGGTTCACCTAATACAGTAAGACCTTTTATAGAAGTGACTCAAGAAAGTTTATAGGATGCAATAAAGCTTCCATTGTATACGTGCACTGTAACATAAAGAAACCGGAATGGATCTCGAAGGATTTTTGAATTGATTTTGTTGAATTTTGTAATCTCTGTGAGTTTTCCAGATTGGTGTAAACTACTTATATATAAACATTGTTTTTAGTAAAATAAGAGTAAAATGTACACACTAAAATACAGTATTGAAATAAAAGTAAAATGTACACAATAAAAATACAGTATTAAACTAAAATAAAAGTAAAATGCCCGTATTAGTATATCGCACTCAGTAAAATAAAAGTAAAATGTACATATTAATATATTGTACTAAGTAAAATAAATTTGAAATTCGTAATAAAATATTTTATTTGGTAAAATAAAGTACTTATTAAACTTTTTTATTTCTATATTTTATTTAAAAAATAGGATGGGATAGGATAGAATATCCATGTTTATCCCCGTGAGTGGGAAAACCAAGGGGGTTAACACACGGGCAATCGTCAGATCACCTCGCGCCAACGGTCACCTCGACCAGAAAATAAAATTCGTATAAAAGTGTTGTATTCGGGACAATTAAAAACGCATTTAAATATTGCACCCATTAAACTGAGGCACCAAACTAAATAACTTTTAGTTTGTTTTGGTGTCTTCCTGTTTTGCTGTAGTATCGTGCCACAGTGTTTTTGTTTGTTATTTGTTGGATTTTCAGTTAACGCCATATTTGTTACGGTATATATAATATATGACATGTATTTTCAAATTGTTGCTGGTAAACGCTGCAGCGAAAGAAACAAAAAAATTAAAACTAAAGTACGTTTGAAAATATAGCACTTATAAAATAAGTACTTATTATAATACATATCGACAAAAGGATTTAGAGACTGAACTTTGGTTATCAGGTATCGATGAATTTATCAATTGAGGCAATAAAGCGGTTAAATGATAAAACGTTTTAGAACAATTTATTGCCTCAATTGATAAATTCATACAGGGAAACTGATCTACGGGAGAATACAGGGAAACTGAACCAAAAGCAAAGTCGGGACCAAAAATGGCAGAAAATCACGCTATGAAAGAATCAACGAAAACACTAATTAATAAAAAATCGCCAAGCTTAAAAAAATATTATTAACAATGATTTTTGTACAAGGCACTTTGGAAATTTGGAGCAGATGTTTAACTATTCACGCAGGTGTGTGATTTTTGTAATTATACAATCTCTCAAACCGCATCAAGTTCAAATTACCAGCTTCGTTTACTTAAAATCCGGCTTAGATTAGTCATAGCCAATTTGCAGTGAAACTGTCAAGGGAACAAGACACATACATTGTTCGTACGTAGCTATTGGGGAATACCGTTTTTGACCGATTTCTGGACTGAGAGTTGTATCGTTACGTCACCACTTATATGATGTCATATATTCATTGTACCTTTATTGCATATAGATATAATGCTTTGTATGGCCTTTTTTCCTACTGTGCGACTAAAAGGTTGGAACGCTAAATTACGCCACTAAAACCAACGACAATTTTCACAAATTAGTGGACAACACTAAAAGAAGGGAAAGCGGGAATGAGGAAAGAAGAGAAACTTCTCCCTAAAATAATTTAAACCTTGCTCTAAATACTAATCTTAACCCCAGAACTGATCCTAACTCCAACCCCATGTTTAAAACTGACTCTAATGTCATAATCTTCATTTCAGTGTGTACTTTTCCTCCTTTCCGCTTTCCCTCCTTTTAGCTTCCCAAATAATTTAAAAATAAGTAGAAGTAAATTTTCACAACAGGTATACGTGGGAAAATTGGATGCCGTTATCACCAGAATCAACGCAATGGGACATGATAATCGATGACAAAACTTGTTTCGCGGAATTAGAAGTTAGAGCTACATGGGCAAAGTTCGATTGCGCCAGCTTAAGACGCACGTTATGCGAAATGTCAGCTTAAAGTTTTTAACTATTATGGGTTCCTTTTAATTTCGAAGGTAACGCAATTTGATTTTTCTTTCTTTTTACCTTTTTCGTTCATTTTCTGTCCATTTATCTGCGTCACGCTGGTGAGAGGTGTGTTTCGTTGCCAGATCATCGGCATAAACGGGAAATCCTTTTATCTTTAAACTTTCATTTTAAAATACCATTCAAGCCAGTCGTCCGATTTTTATTCCATGCGATTTATAGTACAATTTATTAACGAAATACCATCAACAGTGGTCTCAAAATATGTTCGTAATATGACTCGTAATAAAAATATATAAAACTAAATACATTTTTGTTTGAATAATTGTTAATGATGAGACAGTCACCCGGAAAGTTGTGTTGTTTTCGCTGTTGCTGTTGGATGCAAGAATCGTCCGACCGACCAGTTTAAACTTGTTGCTATAGCTAGTCGGTACTACCCAATAACCTATAGCCGATACTACCCAAACCCAGTGGATCAATCGAGTTTACCAAATTAAAAGATCATACACAACATACTGCAATAGCTCCGATACCCGACGGTGGGCGCGAGGTGATCTGACGATTACCCGTGTGTTAACGTTTCTTGCGTTTTCTTATTCACGCTGATAAATATAAGGATAGAAGGTAGGATAGGATCTGCATGTTTATCCCCGTGAATGTGAAAACCAAGGGGTGAACACACAAGCAATCGTCTGATCACCTCGCACCGGGCCATTGTCAGATGAAATATACTAATCCTAAGCCTTATATGTGGCAACATTCGTCGTATTTAATAAAAATCGTAATATTTAATGGGCTCGTCATTTGGACCGTTTTTGTAAAGGTAGTTATATGTATCGTTCGCGCTAACCATGTGGCTACAAGACCGTCCACCGTTCTTTCCGACCTTTTAGTTGTTCTCGGTAATTGTTTTCTATGACTAAACTTAATACATATTTGTATCGGTTTGCGGGAATCACCTTCGAAAGGACAATTTCAAAGGCGATAAATAAAAGAATAATAAAGTAAAGTAGAACTTTAAACTAAGCGATAAAATGCCATTGTACAAAGGCCTTGGCTTCGGCCTGGGTGTCGACGCGAAGGCAATAGTTCTGGATTTAGGAGAAGCTTATTCTAAACTCGGTTTTGCCGGAGAGTCCGAACCGCGCATGGTCGTACCAACTACCATCGAGAAAATAGGTGAGTAGTCGCAGTGGCCCAGTGGGCAACGCCAAACGAAGGGTAAGCGGGAAGGATGGACACTGCTCACCAAAACTATGGAAACTAAATTAAACCAATCCCTAAACACTAATCTCAAACCCAGAACGAACCTTCTTAACTCCAACCCCATGTTCAAAACTTACTCTAATGCCCTGATCTTCATTTTAGTGGGCAGTTTCCTACTTTTCCTCGTTTTAGTTTTCCCCTTCGCAGGTAACTTTAAGTTTATGCACTTTATAAATGTTGTGATGGGGCATCAGTGAAATGAGGAAAACTGCTCATTTAAACTATGAAAAGTAATTACAACAGTGCCCTAAACACTTAATCTCACCTTATAACTAACTGGTGACTCTAAATACCCAATGCAGGCAGTGTAACTATTTAACTAATGATCACTCCAACCCCGTGTGCCTCCAATTACTACAGGATCGCTCGGAGCGCTTGGAATGATCTTTTTTAATCGCCTCACACCTTAACTTCCCACACCTAAGTAAGGTAATCTGACAATTGCCCATGTGTTAACCCCTTGGTTTACCTATTCACAGTGATAAACATGAATATTCTATCCTATCCTAGGCTTTTTTAATCCTCCATTTAACAGGCGGTCCTGTCACATACATATTCAAGAGTGACCACCGATCAGTTATTGGTCACCCTATTGAGAGTGACTTGAAACGTAGTGTCCAAAAATTCTTCGACCAGATATTCTACAAGCACTTGCAAGTAAATCCAAAACAGCAACGTATCATAATCTGCGAATCCTTGCTGAACCCAACCAAAATAAGGGAGACTATCGCGAAGGTTTTGTTCGAACATTTCGAGGTTAGTATTATATGGTCGCAATGCTGAAAAAACAGATCGCATAGCAGCTATATTCACATTTACAACATTTCATTTGCATTTTTCACAAAAAAATCGTCTGTTTTCAAAAATTCCAAATATTTTTTTTGGTTTATGTATTTTATCCAAATAGTTTTTAAACGCACAATTATTTTTCCGTTCTATTTTTAGCCTTTTAACTGATGTTTCTGAAACTCTCAATTTTAATGAACCTTCCCTTCCTTTTTTTAAATGTTTATTTCCAAAAGTGCCCACATTGCACCTTGATACGTTACTGGGATTCTAATCTTTACAAGCCATTTAATAAGAATAGTTAGAATTCGAAATTATAAACATAAAAGTGCGGTTGCAATCCATCGTGCAACAAAAATCGTTCCTTTAATTATACAAAGGCCATCGCAACCTTTCAGCTTGCGTGCGGCAAATGATAAGCATGATTATTTATCTTATATTATAGGCATATTGCAAGTTAAAATTAATATACCGCCCAGTATCTTTTTAAATGAGAAAATATATACACAGCATAACAAATTTAAATATATGATAAAACATTCTTGAATGGGATTCAAAATTCTAGATTTTAAATATATTATTCTAGAATATTCTAGAATACCTAATTATTCTGTGTTGTTCATCCCTATATCTGAGCCAAATTGTTTTAAATTTAACTTTTCAGGTTCCATCTGTGTTTTTTGCTCCTCACCATTTATTATCATGTTTCGCTGTGGCTACTGATACTGCCCTCGTGGTCGACTGTGGGTATAGGGAGACCCTTGTGCTTCCTGTGATAGAGGGGACGCCTGTTCTGTGGGCATGGCAGGCTGCTCCTGTAAGTTGTTTAAAGACTCTATTCTACTCGTTTTTTGTTATTGTTGTATTCTTGTATTGGAGGTACTTGGTCGTGAATCGTAGTGAATGAAATTAAAGCCAAACACGCTTGAAATGCATGCAAACAATGTTACATTCCAAAGTAAATGATTATTACACACATGCGGGCATGATTACAGGGCACAAAATAACTGTCTGGAAACCTGCACGTATTACTACAGAGATGGAAATTAACGCATTTCCACAACAGTTATTATTGCTTTTTTTTTTGTAAAAAGGGGTAAAAGCTGCTGGATTATCATTGGAATCACTTCATTTCGTTAACTTGGTGGGTTAGTGCTTCGCCTTGCAGTCGAAGGGTTGCAAGATTGAATATGGTAGCTAGCTGGTTGGTTGTGTTCTTGGTCAAGGCACACAGCAAACATTGCCTGAAACCAGTCGATTAATTGTTCTAATACTTAAAACCATACAGAACACTACAATGTCTCCAGTAAACCAACGGTAGACGCATGGTAGTGTAACGATTGCACATTTGGTAACACCCCTTGTATTTTGCTTTGTCCAAGAACTCCACCGACTATTATTTGGCCGGTTTTGATCTTCCAACCTTTTAAACGAGTGTCCAACATGTCGGCAGTAGCAACTCATATTCTATTACCGAAGAGTGCAGATTCGGGTTGCAAATAGTAAATAATTGTGACGCAACTTACTAAAGACAAAAGATGACAGCAGAAAAACAACATATTTTAATTATTTTAACCTACAGCAACCTAAGCGTGTATTCCATTCTAATTCATACATTTTTTTCCAACGAACGAAAACACATTTAAAACGTTGAATTAAAGTGTTAAAATCAACCTAAAAATCCCGGGGAGGATGCCACCGAACCCATATACTCCCCGTAACTTTGCATTCGCAACCCTGCGACATTTTAAAACTTTTTGCCTACGATTCGTGAACTTTTAGTGTGTTTTTTAGTGTCTTTTAGTGCATATGAATACAAGCATTAAACAACCAGTCCCTACCACCCTCCACAGTTAGGAGGTGCCAGCATACATGACGCGATTATGGAAGAAATCCTTGAAAAGGGGAAACTTAAAGTTGAACACAACCCACCCACACCTGTTACCCTACCTCTCAGTTATACAGTGTTGGAAGATATCAAGGTAAGTCAGCATGTTTAATCGATACCCATCCCTATACCTTGTGGATAGGATAGTGTATATTTATGTTTATCCCTGGGAATGGGAAAACCAAGGGGGTTAATAAATGGAAAATCGTCAAATCACATCGTCGGGTTACCCGAGCTATTGCAGTGTGTTGTGAATATGATTTACACGTCCCTTCAATTTAGTAGAACACATTAATCCGCTGGATTCAGGCAATATCCGTAAAGTGCCTTGCCCAATGACATAACCAACTAGCCAGTTTCGAACTTGCAACTTTCCGTTGTTAGGCGTCACAGTAAACTCAGACTAACCGGTCAAACGAATGGAAATTCACAAATTGCAATACCCTTCTTAGGTCTATCAAATCAGAATTTTGTTTATTAATGCAATGGAAACATTACTTTGTTTTTTTTATCTTTGAATCCATTGATCAATTACTGTGCACCTGAACAAGCTACTTTACATTGCTCCAACCCAGTGGTATCTAATGTTTTGTCCAAAATGAAAGTCATGTCTGATTATCCACACACTGTAATATCTCCAGCAACTTGGCTGTGGACATGAGGTGTAATACTGTGCTGGACTGTTGACATAAGGTGTATTACTGTGATCGACTGTGGGCATAAGGTGTATTAATGTTCACCTGATCAAGCCACTTTACATTGCTCCAACCCACTGGTATCTAATGTTTTGTCCAAAATGAAAGTCATGTCTGATTATCCACACACTGTAATATCTATATTAACTCGACCGTGGGCATGAGGGTATTACTGTGCACCTGAACAAGCCACTTTACATTGCTCCAACCCAGTGGTATCTAATGTTTTGTCCAAAATGAAAGTCATGTCTGATTATCCACACACTGTAATATCTCCAGCAACTTGGCTGTGGACATGAGGTGTAATACTGTGCTGGACTGTTGACATAAGGTGTAATACTGTGCTGGACTGTTGACATAAGGTGTATTACTGTGATCGACTGTGGGCCTGAGGTGTATTAATGTTCACCTGATCAAGCCACTTTACATTGCTCCAACCCACTGGTATCAAATGAGTCGTCCAAATTGAATGAATATTTTGAACATAAACTACAAGCAATAAATTGTATTAGCTTCAGCTGCTCGACTGTGCATAAGGTGTTGAATGTTACCCATGCACATAGCCTGCCTTACATTTTCTAACTGTGAACCCAGCGGATTAATGGGTTCTACCAAATTAAAAGAACGTGTTAATCATACACAACACACTGCAATAGCTTCGGTAACCTGACAGTGGGCGCAAGGTAATCTGTTGATTGCCCGTGTGTTAACCATCTTGGTTTTCCCATTCACAGGGATAAACATGAATATCTTATGTCTAATATCATGCACAAAGCCTGCATTAAATATTTATAAAATCTCAGGTAAAAGCTTGTTTTGTGAGCGAATACGAAAGAGTAAAGATGATACAAGCTGCCAAGTGGGATAAAAAGCAACCAGTGAGTTAAAATTATAGTTTTTTATCTCATTTATTTCCTTGGTTGTATACAGTAAACCAACACAATACTTACACATATGTAAAGCAGTTCACTTTTTTGATTTAAAAACTTATTTTGAGACATTTTTGAGTGCATTTCCTAGAAAAACTTTAGGACATTTTTAAACGCATTTACTAGAAGAACATATTTCGAGACGTTTCTGAATGCACCTTATTCCTCTTGTCAATTTTTTTAAAGTTTAGTTTATTTGATTTTCAAATTCCATACAACATTAAATTAGACAAAAAATAAACCAGGAGCAGAAAAATATGGCCATATGAACAGTTATTAAAGCACACTGTTAAAAAAAGTAGGCCTATGTAATAATTATAAATAGAACAAATGTGTTTTTAAACCTAAAAAAAATTACACTATTTTTTTATATTATTATCTAGTTAAAGCATTTAAAGTAAGCTTTGCTGTCATCTATGTGTATTAACTTCAAGTTAGAAGTAACTGGGTTCAACTTATAATAAGAACTAAAAGTTGAGTGGACAATGTCTTTTAAAACCCTTTGGAAACAAGATTATTTTTGCGCAGTTTGCGCGTTTTGACCGAGTCCGCTTTGTAGTGCTCGCGCCTCGCTGTTATAGTTAGGGCAAAAGACCAATTTGTATATATTTTTTTGAAATAGTTAATCTGTTCTAACAGCGAGCATGATTATTTTATCCAGGAGCCACAGGCGCATCGTTCCGAGATGATATATCCACTAGATGGACTCACGAGGCTCATTATTCCGGATTCAATACGAGAGAACGCAGCTGAAGTTCTCTTTGAGCAGGTAACCGTTTATCTGCATACATTATTTAATAAAACAGTACATTGTACAACCTCACTTTATCTGCATACATTACTTTGTCTGACGTACATTGTACAACTTTTTAATAAAACAGTACATTGTAATAAAACAGTACATTGTATTTAATAAAACAGTACATTGTACAACCTCACTTTAGCAGTACTCGCGTGTTAATTGCAAACAAGAGGCAACTCAACTTTATTAGTCTTGATAATTGAAAAAGCACTTAAGTCTTTTTGTTATTAGCGTATAATTTATCAAGTGCATGGCTTATTAGCTATTGACCAGTTTTGAACCTACAACCCTTCTGCTGAAAGGCGACGCACTAACCCACCAAGCTATTTAGTCAGACAATTCACAGCTTTTTGACAATTCGACCTTTGGCAGACTAACCTGAGAGCTTTTACAATATATACAAATTGCTTGTTATAACATCATTTGCCTTAATTCATCACATATCTCAGGACAATGATCAAGTGTCAGTGGCAACTCTGGTCTTGGATTCTCTGTTAAGTTGCCCCATAGATTCACGGAAAGAATTGGCCAGAAACCTCCTTGTGACAGGTGAGTAACTGACTGTGTGACGGTATGTTTCTTTAAGTTTGGTTGAACCCATTAATTCATTGGGTTTAGGCGATGTCTGCTAAGTGCCTTGTCCAAGAACATAATCGACTAGCTAATGTGCCAAGTCCACTAATTTTTGCCCAATTTAAAGTTGGTAGGATATGACATTCATGTTTATCGCTGTGAATGGGAAAACCAAGGGGATTAACGCACAGGCAATCGTCAGATCACCTCGCGCCAACCTTCAGGTTACCGGAGCTATTTCAGTGTGTTGTGTATGACTCACATGTTTCTTTAATTTAGTGGAACCCATTAATTCGCCGGGGTTCAGACAATGTCTGCTAAGTGCCTTAACCAAGGACATAACCGACTAGACTGGGACCAGTTTCGGACCTGCAACCCTTTGGCTGAAAGTTGACCCACTAACCAACCAAGCTAATTAGCCGAACATCATAAAAGAAAATCTAACAATGTCCATATCCACTGTTTAATTATAGATCGACTATATGCATTTTAACTGTAACAGCTTGAAAATCATGACTGTCTTCATGTTTAGTCTTGTCGTACACATGGATTTAGTTTGATTACCCATATACGAGGATATAAATGAACCAACCATCCACACACTGTAATAGCTCCAGCAACTCGACTGCGGACACGAGATATCTTACGATACACGTGGATAAAGCCTGGCTTCCCACCCACGAGGATATAATTGACTCAACCATCCACACACTGTAATAGCTTCAGCAACTCGACTGTGGGCACGAGCTGTCTTATGATATGAGGTGTCTTACCACATTTTCATTCCAGGAGGAACAACCATGTTACCAGGTTTCCGTCATCGCTTGCTTTTCGAGTTGAAGGAATTGGTCAAAAGTGAAGAACGATACCAAACCAAGGTAAAATTATTTTTTGACTATTTTTATTTTAAAGTTTTGGATATTTTAAATTTCTTTAGATTAGAACTTATTTTTGATTTTTTTAGGCTTTGTTTTAGCTTTTTTATATTTAAATTTTGTGCTTGTTTAGATGTTTTTAGTGAACTTATTTTTGGTCTTTTTAAACTAAAAATAAGGTGAACTAAGGTTTGGCTTTTTTAGACTTAAAAAGAGTGGATCTTAGTTTCAGCTTTTTATATATTTAAATTTTGGTCCTTTTTAAATGTTTTTAGATTAAAGCTCAATTTTAGCTTTTTTTAAACTCAAAAATCAGGTATACTTATTTAGACTTAAAAATTAGGTGAAGTTATTTTGGCTTTTTTTGATTGAAATTTTAGTTTTTTACATTTTATTTGGATTATGTTTGGCATATGCTTAACAATAAAAAAGCAGCCCATAATAGTTTAAAGTTATTAAGTTCATTGGAAATTTCATATTCCAGTTATCTGAGTTTGAGTTCCGAGTACACGATCCACCAGTTCACGCCAATCTAGTATCTTGGTTGGGGGCTTCCATATATGCCACACTGGAAGTCTTCCAAAGGAGATCTGTCACTAAAGATTACTTTAATCAGGTAAGGTTTTGTATGAAATCATAGGATAGGATATTCGTGTTTATCACCGAGAATCGGAAAACCAAGGGGGTTAACACACGCGCAATCGTCAGATCACCTCGCGCCCACTGTCGGGTTACTAGAGCTATTTTCGGTTGAAACATACCACCTTAAACCACCAGACTAACCGGTCCTACTTAGATGTAGGAAATCCATATTTTATCCCTGTAAAATTATAGGAGAATTATCACTTGGACAGTCATGTTACCTTGCGTCCTTCAGTAGGTTAAAGCTCAGTGCCGTGCCTAAGGTCAAAACCAACTAGCTGGAGACCAGTTTAGAATCTGCAACCCTTTGGCTTAAAAAAATGTCAATGCTATTCAGTCAGATCTAGATATTAATAAACCCAGAGTACATCGTAAAAGGTGATCCAGAAATCAATGGAGCCAAAATCTGTCCTAAGGGTGATCCAGAGATCCATGGACCCATAATTTGCCTTTAGGGTGATCCAGAGATCAATGGACACAGAGTCTATTATAAGGATGATCCAGAGATCCATGGACCCAGAGTCTATTATAAAGGTGATCCAGAGATCCATGGACCCATAGTCTATCCTAAGGGTGATCCAGAGATCCATGGACCCAGAGTCTATTCTAAGGGTGATCCAGAGACCCCTCACATACAACCCCACAACACACAAACCAACACCATTCACCACCACAGCACAAAGGCAGACTACCAGACTGGTGTGCTTTGGAGATCTCCCAGCCAGAGGAACAGATGGAACGAATGCTACCATCATACAAAACAAGGCTCTCAAGCGCTGGGCATAAAGAGCGGGCAAAATTTGACTCAAAAATATCGAAAAGTGTTTCCTAAACTTTGTTGTAGTAGGTGCGAATGTAATGATATAGTTCTACTGAAAATTATAGAAATGACAGCACTATAAATGATATTTAAAATGACATTCATGTTATGCTAATGATTTGTTTTTTTATTCCATAAATACCAGAATAAAAAACGATTAAGATTAGTGTTAGTAAAACTGGACTGAAAAAGTAACGAAATTGCACATCCTAGTTTAATGGCACAATTTAGTTGTGATTAAAAATTGCCTGTCTGCTGGTGCTTTTCCTATTTTAAAAGCTCTTTATTTTAAGTAACAAAATACAAGATTATTTGGTATTTATATAAACAAATTGTGTTAACTTGAATATTATGGGCTGCACTTTAATAGAACTAGATGTCTAGATGTAGGGTATTGAACAATACACTTTTGTGAATATATTAGGATGTATCATCGTATTTTGTGACTTTTTTTTATTATGTGGCCTATTTTGATGTTTCAATGTTACAAATGGTAAATTTGATTGTAGTGTTTAAATGCATGCTACTGGTCACTTATGTGTACTTTTCTCTTAAACCCTGTGTGACATGCATGATTCAAAAATGGAAGCACTGAAACTCCTTAAGTTCAAACATATTGTTTGTTAAAACACACCTCGCATTACCTTCCAGCTGTGTACATACTGTGCTATGAATTGGATCTGGTTTTTGATCAAAATATGTCATTTTTTTAAAGGCCAAAGGTTATTAGCCCTCTTAAAGCCACTTTCTAGCAACACAGTCCCATTGGCAAGAGGTACTTCTAAACATTGCCCCGATTTAGTAACAATTGATGGCCGCCGATACTAAATATACAGCAATAGCTCCTTTAACAAGATTATCGTCTCCAGTAAAGTTTTCTGTCAGCACATGGCTTAATACTGGTAGCTTAAAAGCTCTTTAGGCGGAGGTCTATTCGCATGCTGTAAAACTCTAATGTGTCTTTTTTAACAGTTAAAATACGCATGCATAATGTTGTAACACTTTAATAGGTGAGAATGATTATATAAAACGTGTAGTACACGGTGGATTACATATGCTTAAGTAGTATTTACAACATACTGCATAATATCTGAAATGTTTAAAACAATTTCCTATTCATATTGCATCTAGAAAATAAAGGAAAACAAACTTTTAAACACTTTTTTTAAATAAATAATTAAAAACTTTTTTACATTTGTTTAAAAAAGAAGTACTAGTTTTCACATTCTCAAATAAAACACCAAAAAATCACTCTGTTTTTGTTTCATTTCTCAATCTTTGTGATGACTCTGCGTTGTAATTAATAAACAATTTTACTTCTTCCGTCATAGCTGGACATTGTGGGGGTGTGTCTGTGTTAAATACACCACATAGGATTTGGTGGGGCTTTTGCACAGTGCAATGCATTTTAGTGAGGCATGTGGCGTACACAAACTCCTGGTGGTTTTTGAAACGGCTTACAAAGTTGTGGTTTATGTAAAAAGAGTCGTCGTCCCAGAACACGACCTGAAAAGATGGATAAAAGTTTATTCAAGTTTGCCGCACTTTTCTTTGAGGCTTAGTGCTGATATACACTATTCTGCTATATATTAATCAGATTAACTCATGCCCAAGGCAGGTTACCAGAGCTTTTTGCAAGATAGGATATTCATGTTTATTCCCGTGAATGGGAAAACCAAGGGGTTTAACACACAGGCAATCGTCAGACCACCTCGCGCTTACCGTCGGGTTACCAGAGCTATTGCAGTGTGTTGTGGATATTAGACATGTTTCTTAATTTAGGTAGAAACCATAAATCCGCTGGGTTCAGGCAATGTCCGCAAAGTGCCTTGATCAAGTGCACAATTGACTACCTAGCAACCAGTATCGTATCTACAACCTTTCGGTTAAAAAGTTTCGCAGTAAACCACCAGACTAATCAGTCGGAGATAAAAGTTTATTCAAGTTTATTTTAAGGATGAAAAAGTTCGGGAGTGCTGATATACACTATTCAGCTATACATTCATCAGATTAACTCATGCCCATAGCCGGGTTACCAGAGCTTTTTGCAAAATGTGTACATAATAAAGACATCGCTTTTTAAACAGCCAAATGTGGTTTATTAAAATGGTAAACTCTTTTGACTGATAAAAATATGTTAACCTTTCTCTAAATCTATATATAACCACAGCTCTTTAAGGACTACACTGTATTTTATTAAAATTATAAAGAGTTTATCTAAATCTATGTACAATTACAGCTTTATAGACTAATAAACGTTATTAAAATGGTAAACTATTTTTGGTCAAAATAATAACCACAGCCCTAAAGAGTATTTTTTAGTGTTTAACATGCCTTGGCTAACCTTACAGAAACTGAAAATTAAATACATCAGTTACCTTTGTTTTAATTGTAAACCTTTGGAAAGGTTCTAGTGACTTGCGGTAACGCATAACTGAAGAAGACATTATCAGACGAGCCCCAGATTTCATGAGGTAAGTGATGAAACCGCCGTCTTCGTAGAACGACCATCGCGCGAAGTCTATTTCACGCTGGTACCTGGCGTTGTTCATGTGAACAAAGTGGTCCAGGTCTGTCGGCATTACTATGCCTGAAAATATTCATATGACAAATAGTCGTGTGTATGAGAGAATATTATGTGAGGTTAAGATAAGGATATTCATGTTTATCCCTGTGAATGGGAAAACTAAGGAGATTAACACACTAGGCCTAGCAATCGTTATTACCTTAAGCCCACAGTTGGGTTATCAAAGCTATTTCAGTATATGATGTATGACTGATGTTCCTTTAATTTGGTAGAACCCATTTACATAAGAACACAACCGAAGAGTCTTCTTGGTTATGTCCTTGGTTAAGGCACTTAATTGGGATAAACATAAATATCCTTTATTTTTTATGACATGCTATAACAAATGTTTTTTGCTTGTTTTTTCTTCTTTCCTTTTGTTATATTTTAAATGTGTGACTTTTAATAATTGTTATTTTAATGAAGCATTGTATTTCCTTTTTTATTTATTTATCTAACTAAACACAAAAGGTGCAACTGACTTAGTGACTTTTGGTCTTTCGCTGCATCCTTTGCTGTACATTACTATATGTTACTGTATATATTGTGTCGTTTTAAAACATTTGATGTGGGCATAAATTAAAAAATAAACAAACAAAATAAAGGTGTATACTTTTATTTAATTTTTTTAATGAAGCACAGACAAAAATACCAAACTTACTATTGTATAAATGTTCCTGTAAAAATGCTTCTGGTGGGATTTTCTTTCCCAACACCGTTCGTACCACAGATGCACACACTTTCCCCACCACAAGAACAAAACTTCGTCCGACATAAATAAGCAGAGGCGAGATAAGAAAAAGACCCACCAACAATATCGTTGTTAGCTTCGTTATTAGATCAGCAGCTAAGAAGCTTTGTATCCCATAATACGCAGGGACAGCGGAGATAAGAAGTAAAATGGTGAAGATTTTCATAACAGCCACTCCCTGACCAGCCATTTTAATGTTACCTATTGTCTTCTATAAAGAATTAAAACAGGATTTTCAGTTCACAAAAAACTCAGTGATCTTGCTTTGGGATAATCGGGTGACTCTAAATACCCAGTGTGGGCAGTGTGGGCACACTTAAAACACTAACCCTTACCCTAACTCTAACCTTAACTCTGGCACACTGGACACTTCCTAAACACTGCCCACACTGGGTATTTAAAGGCAATCGGGAATAAAACTAAAAGAAGGGTAAGAGAAAAGTATAAAATCTACTCACTAAAATAAAGATAAGACCTTTAAATGTTAGTGCTGGGGTTAGGGTTAGTTCTGCGGTTAAGATTAGTGGATATGACAATTATGTTTATTCCTGTCAATGAGAAAACGCAAAGGGCGTTAACACAAGGGCAATCATCAGATTCCATTGGGTTAGGAATTATCCATTAGGTGCCTTGAACAAGAACACAACCGGCTAGCTAGTGTCTAGTTTCGAATCTGCAACTCTTTGGCTGATAAGTGAGGCACTAACCCACCAACCTAATTAGCCAGAACCGCCAGCCTAATTAGTTTTGGGGGCAGTGTTAGATGTAGTTTGCATGTTTCAGTTTCACTCTTAACTTCCTTTTAGTATTGGTCAGATAATCGTCTGTAAAAGGCTCTTCGTTGTCCCACACACTCTAATTAATAAGGTCGCTATCCTGGGGCTACATAGTTAAGTGACGATACGTTTTGTCGTCTATACAAGTTTCTTTGCTGGCGTTTTATTCTCTTTATTGTAAAATATAACATGACTAAGCTAATACCACACATAAACATTACTATGGCAGCCATGTATTCATTTACTAATTTATGCTTTAAAAATAATTGTATAGTCGACGACTCGACGTGCTTTAAAGACTGTCGTTTTGCCATCTGTTTCCATTTATCCTCCGTTTTTAAGCGACACAAATTACTAAACCGATCGAAAATAAACAACTGATCAGTAATTGGGTCAAATGTTGAAAATAGAACTTACTTTGTAAAAAACGTGCAGTAGATCACGATTAGGGTAAACACGATTAATCTGCGCTGCTTACATACTACCAGCATGCTAACGGGATTAGAAGTAAATCGCGCTGTGAAGACTGTCGACGTCGTTTTATGACGCAAGAAAAAGGCTGTTCTTTTTTCGTGTTCTTTTTAAGTTACACTGATGTGACGTCATTTAACAGTGTCATTTAATGCATCATAAAAGCTTCGCGTTTTGTAAATAAAATCATCGACAGCATCACGTACATGCTAAATCAGGTCGGAACGGATAGCTAAATCGGTAAGAGCGTTAGCGGAGTGTAGACAACTCAAAGGTTGTTGGATCTAAACCAGACACCAGTCGGCTTTAGTTATATTTGTCGGTAAGTGAAATGCTAAAATTAAACCGTACATAGGATAGGATATTTACGTTTAACCCCGTTGATGGGTAAACGCAAGGGGCATTAACACACGGGTAATCGTCGGATGCCCTCGCGCCCACCGCGGTTTAGTGCCGCTATTGCAGTGTGTTTTGTATATGATTCAGACGTTTTCTCGATTCGGTAGAACCCATCAATTATTGGGCTATGCTAAACAAATGTAGTTTCAATCATAAAGGAAACAAAAATACCAACTACGTTTATATACAGCTCATTTTATTGGCGGTATTTGTTGAACACATTTAATGTTGCATTTCATCCATAACTTCATCCCATGGACTGGTAGCGACAGGCAAACCACCATCTGAAATAGTCAATTGTATGTTATAAACTCTTATTTTGTACTTTCTTTGTATGTTTTTTCCAGACACACTTTTTCTTTGTGGTTATATTCCCTGTTAAACCGTTGCAAAATCAGTACTGGTTCATATCTAGGCCTACTCGGTTGTGTCCACGATAAAGCAAATATCTACTGAACCACTAAATTAATGGTTTATACGAAATCTAACGTATTAATGGTTTGTACGAAATCTGACAATTACATAGGCCTATATCCCACTAAAATCGCTTCATTAATCTAAATGTGGTAAGAAGTTCACGGGGATAAAACACAAGTTATATTATTTTATTAAAAACAGTATTTGGCCAAACTGTGACTGTTCCGATAATATAGTTACCTGCTTCGGTTAATTGTTGCATTGCATCCATGCCTTCATCCCATGGACTGGTAGCGACAGGCAAACCACCATCTAAAAAGGAAATTGTATGTTAAATTCTTATTGTAGACTTTCTTTTTAAGTTGTATATTTTCCAGACAATTTTTCTTTGTGGTTAAACGGCTATATTCCCTGTTTAACCGTTGCAAAATCCGTACTGGTTCATATCTACTCGGTTGTGTCCACGATAAAGCAAATATCTACTGAACCACTAAATTAATGGTTTGTACGAAATCTGACAATGACATATATCCCACTAAAATCGCTTCATTAATCTAAATGTGGTAAGAAGTTCACGGGGATAAAACACAAGTTATATTATTTTATTAAAAATAGTACTTGGCCTAATTGTGACTGTTCCGATAAACATAGTTACCTGATACGAATAACTGTTGCATTGCATCCATGCCTTCATCCCATGGACTGGTAGCGACAGGCAAACCAGCATCTGAAAATGTTAATTGTATGTTATAAACTCTTGTTTGGGACTATCTTTTTAGGTTGTATATTTTTCAAGACAATTTTTCTTTGTGGTTAAGTGCCTAAATTCTCTGTTTAAAAGTTGCAAAATCCGTACTGGTTGATATATAACGGTTGTGTCCATGACGAGGCAAATATCTACTTAACTACTAAATTAATGGCTTGTACAAAATCTAAAAGATTGTATTAATCACATATATCCCACTGAAATCGCTTCATTAAACCAAACAGTTCAGGGGGTTAACACGCAAGTGATATTATTTTATTTAAAACAGTATTTGGCCTACTTGTTATTTTTCCGATAAAGATAGTTACCTGCCACGGTTAGTTGTTGCTTGTTATTGTAAAGACGACAGCCCTGCTCAGGAAAAGGTTGTATATAAGCGTCACCATTCCCAGTGGCAGCAAGCAGCACAAGTGCGAAGAGAAGTAGCTGAGTAGACTGATTCATCTGTTAAAAATGACGTTACAAATCACACAAATTGAAGGCATAAGCAAACTTACCTTTGTAGAATTTTGATTCACAATGTTTTCATTCATTTGGGCTCTGGTATTTATAGCAAGATACCTTTTTTTCTAAATCTAAAATGTATTTCTTCGTAATGTGGTTGCTCAACGCTTTCTATAGAACTGCGGAAATCGACTCGATTTGTCTATGTTCGAGCATATGGCAATATTAGTCTCGAAATATTCACTGAAAAGAGTAAATCTTCATAGCATGATCTGTTCGTTAACTTTTGTTGTAACCGTATATTTTTAAGTGTCCCAAAAGCGGGTAGAACACCAAACGAAAATTGAAAATTATTGTCATAAATTAATTAAACCTAATAAAAGGTAACAACTAAAACACGATATAAAAAGAACACACATCACAATATAGAGAAATGTAAAATAGAAGAATAAAAGTAGCGCAAAATAAAGCTCTTTAGAAATGGATTGGTACAATTCACATACAGAAATATATATTCGTTATAGAAGTAATATAACTTCTATATTAATATTATAAACGCAAAAGAAACAATGTTACGTCACTAGAAAATCTAGCCGTAATAGAAACAGTATAATCAACATTAAAACTGTATGTAAAGAGAGGTTAGATTCCGCTGTTATGACTGACAAACATAGGAAATACAAATAAAATCTCTGGCTTCACCCAGCGGTAGAAATACAGTTCAACATAAGCTTGTTTCCAAGTGATTTTCCATAAAAGTTGAAGAATTATGCAATGCGATATGCAGACTATTTCTAAAACCATTGGATAATTGGGCTATACTAAAACAAGTGTAGCGTTTCAATCACATCGAACTTATTTCTTTTGTTATATTTTTAAAATACCAACGTGAATACTTTATTAAAAAAACATGGATATTTACTTTGGTATATCGGGAACCCATTAGTTTCTGCTTGCAGAAACGCACGTTAGACACTTTGTATAATAAATAACAAAAATGAAGAAACCCGATCGATTCTGCATGTAGAAACACATAGCGTATTTTTAAAATCAGTGGTGGCTAACACGTGGTTGACACTCTTTAGTTCTAAAATGATTTCTCCGTAATGTGATTGCTCAACGCATTCTATAGAATTGCGGAAATCGGTTCGATTTGTCTATGTTCGAGCATATGGCAATATTAGTTTCGAAATCTTCACTGAAAAGAGTAAATCTTCATAGCATGATCGGTTCGTTAACCTTTGTTGCCACGGTATATTTTAACTGTGCTAAAAGTGGCACGAAATCCATAAAAAATAGGAATAATCGTCACGAAGCTTATATTATATATTTAAGTCTATTTTACTATACCAATCTTCACACTTATGTTATTTTCTTCGACTAGTTGGTATTTTTGTATTTGATATGATTGAAACGCTACATTTGTTTTAGTAATGCCCAATTATACAATAGCTTTAGAACAATTCTGCAAAAAAACATTGCATAAGTACACAACCGAATAGCCAGCGTCCATTTCACACACAGTTAGGCCTTGAAAACACTCTTACCAATTAAGCCATTCGGTTGGTTCAGTTTAAATTTCTTCAACTTTTGTGGAAAATCACTTGGAAACAAGCTTGTGTTAAAATGCAGTTCTACCGTTGGGTGGAGCCAGAGATTTCATTTGTATTTCCCATGTTTGTCAGTCATAACAGCGGAATCTAACCTCTCTTTACATACGATTTCTATGTTGGTTGTACTGTTTCTATTGCGGCTACATTTTAATAGGTTTAATTAGTTTCTGACAATTATTTTCAGTTTTCGTTTGGTTTTCATGCCGCTTTTGAGACAGTTAAAAATATCGTCCGGCCCGTTGGTCTAACGGTTAAGTGCGTCGCGTTTCAATCAAAGGTTGTAGGTGCGAAACTGGTCGCTAGCTAGTCGGTTGTGTCCTTGGGCAAGGCACTTTACGGACATTGCCTAAACCCAGCGGATTAATGGGTTTTGCCAAATTCAAGGAACGTGTCTATCATATACAACACACTGCAATAGCTCCGGTAACCCGACAATGGGCGCGGGGTGATCTGACGATTGCCCGTGTGTTAACCCCCTTGGTTTTCCCATTCACGGGGATAAAGATGAATATCCTATCCCCTCCTATACTGTGCCTACAAATATCAACGAACAGATCATGCTATGAAGAATTACTCTTTTCAGTGAAGATTTCGAGACTAATATTGCCATATGCTCGAACATAAACAAATCGAATCGATTTCCGCAATTCTATAGAATGCGTTGAGCATCCACATTACGAAGAAATACATTTTAGATTAAAAAAAAACATTTATTTTGCTATAAATACCAGCGTGCAAATAAATGAAAACGTCATATTTTAAAATTCTACTAAGGTAAGTTTGCTTTTGCCTTCAATTTGTGTGATTTGTAACGTCATTTTTAACAGATGAATAAGTCTACTCAGCTACTTCTTTTCGCACTTGTGTTGCTTGCTGCCACTGGGAATGGTAACGCTTATCTACGTGCTGGTCAGGGCTGTCGTCTTTACAATAACAAACAACAACTAACCGTGGCGGGTAACTATTTTTTTGGAACTGTCACACTTATGCCAAATACTGTTTTGAATGAAATAATATAACTTGTGTTTTATATCCCTGAACTTCTTACCACATTTAGATTAATGAAGCGATTTCAGTGGGATATATGCGATTAAGACAATCTTTTAGATTTCGTACGAACCATTAATTAAGTGGTTAGTATATATCTCCTCGTCATGGACCCAACCGAATAGATATGAACCAATACGGTTTCTGCAACATTTAAACAAAGAATAGGCACTTAACCACAAAGAAAAAGTCTCTGGAAAAAATACAACTTAAAAAGAAA
This sequence comes from Ciona savignyi, assembly GCA_000149265.1. Taxonomy (NCBI): domain Eukaryota; kingdom Metazoa; phylum Chordata; class Ascidiacea; order Phlebobranchia; family Cionidae; genus Ciona; species Ciona savignyi. The sequence goes on from CH002006.1 coordinate 1,207,217, forward strand.
GTCCAACAGAAGAGTTTATAACATACAATTGACTTTTTCAGATGCTGGTTCAGACCTCATTTTTAGTCCATGGGATGAAGGTATGGATGCTATATTATCGGAACAGTCACAGTTTGGCTAATTACTGTTTTGAATGTAATAATATAACTTGTGTTTTATACCCCTGAACTTCTTACCACATTTAGATTAATGAAGCGATTTCAGGGAGATATATGTGATTTACACAATCCTTTAGATTTCGTACAAACCATTAATTTATTGGTTCAGTGGATATTTGCTTTATCGTGGACACAACCGAGTAGATATGAACCAGTACGAATTCTGCAACGTTTAAACAGAGAATATAGGCATTTACCCACAAAGAAAAAATGTCTTGAAAAATATACAACTTAAAATGAAAATCCAAAATAAGCGTTTAACATACAATTGACTTTTTCAGAAATGGATATCCCTAAAATCACCGGTCTATGGAATCAAGTTATGGATGGAATGCAACATTAAATGTGTTTAACAAATGCCGCCAATAAAATGAGCTGTATATAAACGTAGTTGGTATTTTTGTTTTCTTTATGATTGAAACTACATTTGTTTAGCATAGCCCATTAATCCCAATAATTTGATGGGTTCTACCAAATTAAAAACTCTGAATCATACACAACAGACTGTAATAGCTCCGGTAATCCGACTGTGAGTGCGAGTTGATCTGACATTTGCCCCGTGTGTAACCCCCCTAGGGTTTCTTATTCACGGGGAATAAACATGAATATCCTATGCTGTGATAAAAAGTCTGCAAAACGCATTGCTCAAGATGGCGTATAACCAATTAAGGCCTCTATGAACGGCAGGATGTGACGAGTGGTACTCTCCATGAGTCATCGTTTTTAAACAAGTGTTTTGCTGAGTAACAATGCTGGTGATTCCCCAATGTCTGTTTGGTTGAAAGCAGCATGTGCTAGGCTGCGCGCCGGTGTTCTCGTTTAGCTGTAAAGTTTTGTAATCGTGGAGCAGTGCTTTGTAAAATAAAAGTGTTGAATGTGCATCTGCTAGCTGTTTTGTTGGAAAAAAGTTGCCGATGTACGAAGGGGTATGGGCTCAAAATTTTTAAACAAAATTTTGTAGGGTTTTGAGTTTAGGTTGCAGATCCAAGCCTTAATTTTAAATTGTGAAAAAATCTAAGACTTTCTATGTCAGGATTTTGAGTGACACCCGCTTTTGTGAGGTCAGTTTGCATTGGAGAGATAGGGAGAATAATTAGTTGAACGCCTCCTAAAGCACACAACTGATTGGCCAACGTTCATTTTCCAAACCATACATTAAAGTCCCGCACACGTCATTACCCATTAAGCCATTTAAGTAAGGTGGTTTTGGCCGAATGATTAACGCGACCGATACATAGGCCTATACCGGGTCTTATACTAAAAACTGTCCTGGTGACGAACCCATCATGGATTCGATACTTGAATAGGTAAAAAATTAAGCCATTTGGTTGGGCTTAAGTTTCTTAAACTTTTGTGGAATATCATTTGGAAACAAAGCTTGTGTGGGAATCAACTTCGACCACTGGGTGGTACCAAAGACTTCATTTTTTCCCATGTTTGTCAGTCATAACAGATTAATCCAACCTCTTTATATTATATTTCTATGTTGGTAATACTGTTTCTATGGCATCACATTTTTCTACATGTTTTAAATTTGTCTGGTGGGGTAACATTTTTTCTTTTAGATTGTAATTATATTACAATAGAAATTATATTGTTTCTAGAATGATGATATTGCTATATGTGAATGAATCCAATACTTTCCTAGCGCTTTATTCAATGAATCCAATACTTTCCTAGCGCTTTATTTTGCGCTACTTCTACTCTGCTTTATACAGTTCTTAAAAATAGAATATTCATGTTTATCCTCGTGAATGGGAAAACCAAGTGGGTTAACACACGGGAATCATCCTTACTCCGTGCTACCCAAGCTATTGTAGTGTATTGTATATATGATTTACACGGCTCTTCATTTTAGTAGAAACCAATAATCGGCTGCGTTCAGGCAATGTATGTTAAGCGCCTTTCCCAACGATACAACCAACCAGCTAGCGACCAGTTTCGTGTCTGCAACCTTTTAGTTGAAAGGCGTTGCACTAAACCACCAGACTAAACTGTCGGACCTATACTATGACAATTAAGATTAACGAACCGATCATGCTATGAAGATTTACTCTTTTCAGTGAAGATTTCGAGACTAATATTGCAATATGCTCGAATATATAGACAAATCGAACCGATTTTTGAAATTTTATAGAACGTATTAACCAATCACGTTACGGAGAATACATTTTAGAATGAAAACAGTCATCAATATTAAGACCATTTTTATTACATAATACGAAATAACTGAAAGTAGGGCACTCAAATTTGAATTAAACATTTAAAGGTTTCGCAGCACTCTATATTAGTTTTGCATTTTAAAGTAACTTCTGCGGAACTCATTTAAACAAAAGTACGTGTTGCGATTACTAGTTGAATCGTCACAAAAAAATATTTTCCCATATGTAGGGGAAAGGCGGCACCCATGACCATGCGGGACCTTTGAACCACCCCACTTAAAATCAATACGAAAACTCTTTAGCGCCAATTTTAATCACGAATCGAATCGTTATGAAAACTGATTACTACGTAGAAAATGGCGGGACGTTCGCGGAAATATTGTTGAAGTGGTAGTTGTTTTTGTGTTTTGTGTACTGTTTTTAAACTATGACTCCCAATCCCAATCGTAATTTCGTTTTAGCAATAAGGCAGCATATTGTTAAGATTAAATAATTTTAGTCAGTGATAGAGTATAGGTAACTGTTTCTGTTTAGTAGACTGTTTAAAAATCAAAGCTATATTTTAATGGTAATTTTAAAAAAATGTTGGACTTTGTAGGTAGGGACCATTGAGCCACCTTTTACAGGGACCAATGAACCATTACTTCGTACCTAATGACGGGCTTTTAAAGGCTGGTGTTAATATTTTATCGTGATTTTAATAATTTTTTTATGGTTTAATCATTTAAAAACAAGTATACTTGTACAATACAGGCCTATCAGCCAATAGGTTATACCATAATTTCATATTTGAATAGCCTAAAAATTTTATTTTAACGAAACACCTAGTATGCAAACTGCAATACGGTAATATGTTAATTAATATGCCTTTGCAGAAATTTAGTTAAGGATAAATTCTTTAAGTCGAAGTTACCCAAATTAAAAATGCCCCTTAAAACGAAATTTTCACATGGGTCTTTCAGTAAAGTTGAAATGAAAATTGCTTTGGAATCTGTCATCATGAAAAAAGAAATCTGTTAACATGTTTTTGCCAAGCGAAGTTTCTAATTAGCAGAACCAGAAAGTTTACACAAGAAAACAGTACCAGTCCAGTTTCAGATCCAGAAGGAGTAAGTCGGAAACAGGAATTTCAGCCTCATCCACATGCTCCAATTGGAGAAAAGAACAGCAATCGAAAAAAGATGAAGTCAAGTATTATAACAGATTAACCATACAAGGTGGCTTTGGAGAGAGATGCAGAAGCTAAATATTCTCATCACTTAAAGAAAGAGTGATATCTAAGCAGAAATTGTTCACATGTTCGGGTAATTTAGAAAGCAGTAAAGAGACCGATGCTGAAAAAGGTTTTAACATGGTGTTATCTTCTGATGCAAAAGTTGATGATTTTGTTGAAGTAGAATACGATGGGAAAGGAGCCCTTTTTTGTATGCAAGCTGCAGCAAGAACTGGAATTATCTTTTTCTTCTAAAACATCCAAAGTCCCGATGGTTTTGTAGACCCGGTCTTACAGGATATACATTCTGTTTCAATTGATAAAATTGTACAAATAGTATAATCCCCCATGTATATTGGTACCGCCAGTAGATCAAACGAAATAAAACAGTTCACTGCAGACCAGTCTAAATATACATTTGAACGGATGCAATATATGAGACAATTGTGGGGGTGATACATTTTCCAAGTGTTAACTGTTCGCAGTAATAAATATAACAGTACTGTAGTAAGTGTTAATAAAACTTTTGTTTGTTTAAAGTGGGTTGTGGTAACTAAATTGATTGAGTTATGTGATTAACAATCAAAATAACTGTTAATTTTAAAGTGGCTCAAAGGCCCCTATAGGGTGGCTCAAAGGACCCAACCGTAGGGGACCATTGAGCCACTTTGAGTCTTGGTACATTTTGGGCCCCTGTCAGCACAGCTTACATTTAAAAAGCTTCAAACGTTATCAAAATAAACTCCAAATATGGTAGCACTGGTAACACTTGTTTTTAACGCAAATGCATCAACCATAGAAATCTTATGAAACATTTTCGAAAAAGTGGCTCACTGGTCCCGACTTTCCCCTACCGCTCGCTATAACAGGTTGAGCTAGATTTTTTTTATACATTTTTTTTTAATTTTCCACCGCATTTTTAAATCATGTAGAGTTGTCTAATAACATTTCACAGAGAGGTCAGGTAAGCTGCTGGTTTTCGCTTCCGTTTCAAAATAAACTGAATAGAAAACTCATGATATTATTATATGTTTTCTATGGTTTAGGCGGGAATTGGTGTGGAACAATCCTATTGGAGCGTTATAGTGATTTATGGAAATATAATTTTATTTTATTTGCTTGCGAATTGGTGCGTTAAACGTAAGTTTGTGGTCTTAGACCAAAACACTACATAAACATAAAATTGTCAGCCACGTGTGAACTACCTCTATTTTAAAACCGCTGTTGAGTGTCCGCTATACTTTTGTGCATGCAGAAAGGATAGGGTTCCCTACCTACCTAATCACCCTTGGTATATCATATACAAAATGCATAACGTTTGTTTTTGCAAGCAGGAACTAATGGGTTCTTGATTTACCAATCCAAACTTGATATCTATATATTTATGGAATCCCTTCGTATTTCCGATAGGAGCATTCATAAAATTTACTCCGTTTTCTTTTTTTTCTGTGTAAAGTTCGTGGCAGGCATGTCATGTGGCAAGATTATGGATATGAAGGAATAGAAACGAAATAGAATGGTCGTGTAAACCAACTATTAGCTTAACCGGTTCAAATAAAGATTTCTATATTTAAACGTACTTTTGTGACGTGCCCACCATAGGTTAAACTTAACGCGAAAAGTAAGGTTAAAATTTTGTTTTTAGCTTTCCCGTTAATATCCGCGTACTTGCGCGTATGATGACTATACTGGATGCATTATGATTATGATGATGGCAGCTACTTATTAGGAGATTGTGATAGGTATGCCCAATATGCATTTTAAAACTTTCTTAAAGACGAAGTGTTTTTAATTCATATTTTAAAACATTGCATTGCAGGTTAGGTTTAATATTTGCATAATTTGAAAAAAACATTATGAAATTCATTTTGTTGGTCGTTATCTGTGGTTTAAAAATAACTGCATGCGGTAAGGTTATTAAACAAACGTATTGTATTAATGAGTTTAAAACTTTGAATATTTTTAGGACTGCCAACTTCTCAGAAGGGAAGTTTTGATCTCTCTCTTGCCCATAAATCTCGGACAAAAGGTGTAGTTGTCCCTTTCAAGATGTGCTTGGATTCTGTGCCGATTCTAGTTGATATAACAGTTCGGAACAAAAATCCATCTGTGCTTCACACATACGAGGCTAGAGTGACCGAAATCTTTATACATGGCTTTATACTTCAAATGGAGGGAACTGTAGAGGACGACTGGCAAGAAAATCTCTTGGTGGATTGGACATTTTACTCAGGTTGGTCGAGTTAAGTTTTCTTCCGGTATTCGATTAAGCTCTTTGAGAATATCATGATGGATAGTACCAGTGTTGCATAACACCAGTGGGTTGATTGTACGGAGTTGTTAAAGCCATATTTCGCGTTGAAACAACGTGACGTTCCATATTTGTAGATTAAACATTGTCCAATCAACCCGTTTAGTTCATTGAATAAATAAAAAAAACTTATTTTAAAGGTCCGGGCATTGTACAAAACAGGAAATATATTTGGATGCCGGAGCCAAGCAAACGACTACGCCAAAATCCATCTGAAGCAGACATGTCGTGTCGGAACTTCAATGCAACGCTAGTGGACATTGTGGACTGTATGACGCAGTCTATAGTTACGTCAATGCTACGCTCGTCAGTGTTGATGAAGTTTATACTCCTGTTTGGCTAGCGATGAACTACAACCCAACGGTTTGTGTTAACTTATTTGTATTTTCATTGTAACCTATTGTATTCCATTAAAGTCAATTTTATACATAACGCCGTGATTTACAAGCGTTTAAAACGTTAACCTAAGGTGAACATCTAGTTTAATTACCTCACCTTCGTCAGGTTACGTGTCTGTTATAACACCAAGTATTAAGGTCTCCGAGGTGCGATATATTCGTCGGTTGTGCTAACCGCTCGGCCGCACATGTTTCAACATATCCAACTTGTGTTTTAATTTAATAAACCCAACTAAAGTAAAGTATTTTTTTCTATTTTACCAGAATGACTTAATGACTTTAAATACTGGAGGGCAGGGCTACAAAGGTAGGTGGTTTCCTAGTTATCCGAAATTCAATTTGAACAAAACCGCAATCTGGATGGTTGTGCGAACCGATGCAACCAAATCAAACGTCGGGCTTTTGAACTACTCACCCGCTAAAGAACGTGACGTGGGTATGCTGTGTGCATTACCATTGTGAACCCGCTACCTTCTACCAACAAGGATTAAGCAACATCCACCACTGGAATATTTGAATATCCATCATAATAACAATGTGCTTTTAAACTGCGATTTGAATGTTTGTTACCTTTTCCTGCCAGTTTTATTATTAACGATCATGATGACTTTTTATTTACCCCACATATAATTCTAAAATAGAAAACCCGTCATTCATCTGCGCTGATTGCATTCAAACTTTGTTGCCTTTAAGAAATTTTTCCCGGAAAATGCAAGATACATACGCACTGAATTAAACGTTTGCTGAACTGCGTTTCGCAGTACTTGTTGTTCATTTTATAACATGAACTTTTTAAATCAGAGTTTTTTGCATGCTGCGTTGTTATAATCGTTTATTTTGCATTTGGTTATATATTGTCCTAAGTTTGTGTGTTATAACGTGATTTTTGGGTTAAGTATTTTTTTGTTATAATGTACATAGCTTGGCCTGGAATTGAGTGGCGCGATTTATATTTCCAATTGTGATGTAATTATACTTGCAGCCGTTAGCAGACTTAGCTACCGAGACACCAGGCATCTGATAACAATTTAACCATTTGTAATTACACTTGTAAATAAAATACTTCACAAAGTATGGGTCATTAACATATCTGGTATATTTAGATATGGTGTATAGGATTCCTTATATATTTATTCAATTCCGTTATAATACTAAAGAGTGTCAACCACGTGTTTAACCACCACTATTTGTAAAACACATTCTGTATGCTATATATTCTTATGCTACAGGGTCCCTACAGGGTCCCTAACCACAATTTGTATTTTATACACCGAGTATGTAGTTTGTTTCTGCAAGCATGGCGTTACTTCCGCGGGTGAAGTAACGGGGCTGCTTTGGTTTGAAAATAACTCGTACCGATTAATGAACAGACAGTTTGTGTCATCTAATTACAATTTGCGATCAGGGTTGATACAGATGGTTGTAGATACGGAACGTAAAGATGCAGGGACGATACTGGGATGATACGGTTTTCTGTAAATTAAAAATAAAAGGACCAAAATCAATAGTTGACGGGTATACACTTAAAATAGTAATTATTACACTCACCAAACTTTGGCATGGGACGGAAAAATACGGTATTGGATAAAATTACTGTGTTGCAGTCTGTACGGTGACTAAATCAAAAAGAAAGCATGTTTTAACACGCGGTCGGGTATAGATATTGTGACACAAACTACCATTGTAACGTAATTTGGTTGTGACGCAATTTATGAGTTATAATAGACATCAAATAAAACATTAATGGGTCGAGATATCTTACACATGGGTCCCATAGTTATCAAACCAAACTTCTTTTCCAAGTGTACTTAAAAAAAAGAATAATAGTGTTTGATTTACGAACGTTTCACCACATTTTTTTCAAATTAAAGCTTCTTTTCAAGCGCTGTAGTAAAATGAAGCTAAATTCCCCAAACAGGCCGATTTAGTTTTTTAGGGCTTCGGGGAATTCCCCATGAATTTTGTACATAAGTTTCTGTTCTTACATATGTGGGTTATGTTTTCTAACAATTCTTAAAGTTTTAATCCGATTTGATAACTCCTTGTTGGAGATGTCAGTGCGATATGGCATTCCTGTAACAATCATGATTCAGGAACATATTTTTGTTTTTAAGGAAATAAGTAGTAAATGTAAATGTTTTCTTTTATTTAATTGGCACAGAGTGGTTAAAACGGTCCAACTTTTCACCAAATCTGATTTAAATTTATTTTATTTATTTTTTCTAAGTTTTAAACCAGTGAATAATGCACTTATATTTTAAGGAATTTCCCGTTGTTGCTCGCGGTATGAAAAGTTCGTTTGATATTTTTTAATTTTATTATATTTACAAATTTTTTTACAATTTGAAGTGAATAATTCTTACTCGTCTTACAATATCTGCTGTTAAAGAATAATCGACGGTAAAAATGTACGGTCGTGTGGCTGAATGGTTAACACGAACTATAGGCCTACATATACCGACTCTTATAAAAAAAAAACGGTCCTAGTGACGAGCCCATTATGGGTTAGAAACTTGAATCAATAAAAAAACGACGCTGAAAATTTGCAAAACGACCGTCGTGCTCATGTTGTTTGATGTAGGGAAATTCCCAGGAGCCATTAACCCAAAATTTCTCATTATGTATCGAAACTATAGTAGCCAACACCTCCACAAGATTTTATTGGTAATTCCATTTCTTTTTATATGACGCATAAAAAAATAGCCATTGGTTTAATGAAATTGAATTTAGGGGATTTTCCGGAAAATGACCGACCGGTTAGTCTGGCGGTTTACTGCGAAGCCTTTCAATCGAAAGGTTGAAGGTGCGAAACTGGTCGCTAGCTAGTCGGCTGTGTCCTTGAGGCAAGGCACTTTACGGACATTGCCTGAACGCAGCGGAATAATGGGTTCCACTAAATTGAAGGAACGTGTGAATCATACACAACACACTGCAATAGCTCCGGTAACCCGACGATGGGCGCAAGGTGATCTGACGATTGCCCGTGTGTTAACCCCCTTGGGTTTTCTAATCACGCGGATAAGCACATCTTGATTTTACTCTGTTTTTTTCTGTTTTTTTCTGCGCATCGCCAGGTATATCCGGTCGCCAGAAACGCCAGGTATATCCGGTCATTAAAGATAACGCGTTATCGAATCAGGTTGAAACTTTTAGGAATCCTAACTGGCATGCCCATTAGAAAGTAATATTTTTTTTAAATTTCTACTAAATTTAGAGAATTACAAATTAAATCAGAAAAAATAACTATAATTTAAATTACCCAGTGTACCCGGAAATACCCCAAAAATGGAATAGGCCTAACTAATCACAAATACAATCTTATTAAGCGTATAAATGAAAACACTTTTTTAAATTTAAAGTTAATTTTTCTCTTACAATGTAGAAATATCGGCAAAAATTAAAAAATGCCAAACAAATCGGCCACTTTTTACATTTTCCCGATAAAAAAAACGAAATAAAATCAATGTGTATTCTTCCTATTTAAAGGTAACTCTCAATAACATGTAGAAATGCCGGAAACCCCGGCTAAACATTATAAATCATTATGTCATATCACCAGTATACCAACACATTGAATGAATCGCGCCGCGTCAGAAATCGTTCTGTGACGTAAGAAAAAGGCTGTTATTTTTTCCGTTTAAGCTACTACGTTGTTCTCTCCTACCAGTTATTCGGTGCATCATAACAGCTGTGGTTTTCATGTATTGACACATGAAGTTACCCACAGGTAGACCGCATGTACATGTTAAAGGGCGCGGTTTAACACGTTTTAAAAGCGTGTAGGGTTTTTGTTATGTATTATATAAAGTAATAAGTGTCAGTAGCCTTTTAAATGTCGCTAAATTATTTAAATATTCGTTTTGCAAGCTTTGGTTAAAAGAATCAACTTAAAATGTGTACTAACGGTTATTGCTGCAAAGACTGTGCGTTTAAATGTTTCCATGTGGTTATTAAACCACAATAACTTTGATTTGCAGATTTAGGCGTAAAATTATCAGTTTGAAAAGTTAATTTTTGTTATACTGTTTTAAATTTATTGCAAAAAAGACCGCGTTTTAAATGTTTTTTTATGCGTTTATTACAGCACTATAACTTTAATTTGCAGATTTATGCGTTAAATTATCATTTTGAAAAGTTAATTTTTTCTCAACTGTTTTGAATTTATTGCTAAAAAGCACCCGATCCGCCTATTTTTCATCGCTTGTAGCGGCATGAAAATGGGACAGATCGTCGCTTGTAGCGGGACTGTCATATGCGATTTATCTGCTGGCAGATGGCAAATCCCGATTGAAGCGGCAGATCCTATGTTGCCGTATCTGCTGGGATTGCGCCCTCCAGCGTATGAACTCAACGAAACGTTTCGCAATTTTACTGTTGTTTTCAGGTTTTGGTAATTGGGTTCTGGTTAGGCTTAAAATTCTCGGTGTTGACAATTTGTGTATAACATTGTGGCAGGGATCGGTGCTTTGTGCACACTTAATACAGAAAGTAGCAGTTAGCACTGAGCAGTCTTATGTCAACAAAGCTTACGGTAGAAGTACCGATATGTAGTAGGAAGGCTAGACGACATAGTGGGTGTTGTTTGCCTGTGTGGTGGTTGCCCGGGTGGTGGTTGCTTGGGTGGTGGTTGCCCGGGTGGTGGTTGCTTGGGTGGTGGTTGACCGGGTGGTGGTTGCCCGGGTGGTGGTTGCTTGGGTGGTGGTTGCCTAGGTGTGGTTGCCCCAGTCATGGTTGCCCGGGTCATGGTTGCCCAGGTGGTGGTTGCTCGGGTGGTGGTTGCCCGGGTGGTGGTTGCTTGGGTGGTGGTTGCCTGGGTGGTGGTTGCCCGGGTGGTGGTTGCCTGGGTGGTGGTTGCCCGGGTGGTGGTTGCCTGGGTGGTGGTTGCCTGGGTGGTGGTTGCCCGGTTGGTGGTTGGTGGTTGCCCGGGTGGTGGTTGCCCGGGTGGTGGTTGCCTGGGTGGTGGTTGCCCGGGTGGTGGTTGCTTGGGTGGTGGTTGCCTAGGTGTGGTTGCCCAAGTCATGGTTGCCCGGGTCATGGTTGCCCAGGTGGTGGTTGCTCGGGTGGTGGTTGCCCGGGTGGTGGTTGCTTGGGTGGTGGTTGCCCGGGTGGTGGTTGCCCGGGTGGTGGTTGCCCGGGTGGTGGTTGCCCGGGTGGTGGTTGCCTAGGTGGTGGTTGCCCGGTTGGTGGTTGCTTGGGTGGTGGTTGCCCGGTTGGTGGTTGCCCGGGTGGTGGTTGCCCGGGTGGTGGTTGCCCGGGTGGTGGTTGCTTGGGTGGTGGTTGCCCGGTTGGTGGTTGCCTAGGTGGTGGTTGCTTGGGGGTGGTGGTTGCTTGTGTGGTGGTTGCCCGGTTGGTGGTTGCCCGGTTGGTGGTTGCCTGGGTGGTGGTTGCTTGGGTGGTGGTTGCCTGGGTGGTGGTTGCCCGGTTGGTGGTTGCCTGGGTGGTGGTTGCCTGGGTTGTGGTTGCCTAGATGTGGTTGCCCGGGTCATGGTTGCCTAGGTGGTGGTTGCCTGGTTGGTGGTTGCCCGGGTGGTGGTTGCCCGGGTGGTGGTTGCTTGGGTGGTGGTTGCCTGGGTGGTGGTTGCCCGGGGGGTGGTTGCCCGGGTGGTGGTTGCCCGGGTGGTGGTTGCCTGGGTGGTGGTTGCCTGGGTTGTGGTTGCCCGGTTAGTGGTTGCCCGGTGTGGTGCCTGCCTGGGTTGCTAGATTGGTTGCCCGGGTGGTGGTTGCCTGGGTGGTGGTTGCCCGGGTGGTGGTTGCCCGGGTGGTGGTTGCCCGGGTGGTGGTTGCCTCGGTGGTGGTTGCCCGGGTGGTGGTTGCCCGAGTTGGTGGTTGGTGGTTGCCCGGGTGGTGGTTGCCCGGTTGGTGGTTGCCCGGTTGGTGGTTGCTTGGGTGGTGGTTGCCCGGGTCATGGTTGCCCGGTTGGTGGTTGCCCGGTTGGTGGTTGCCTGGGTGGTTGTTGCCTAGGTGGTGGTTGCCTGGGTTGTGTTGGTGGTTGCCTAGGTGGTGGTTGCCCGGTTGGTGGTTGCTTGGGTGGTGGTTGCCCGGGTCATGGTTGCCCGGGTTGTGGTTGCCCGGGTGGTGGTTGCCCGGGTGGTGGTTGCCTAGGTGTGGTTGCCCGGGTCATGGTTGCCTGGGTGGTGGTTGCCCGGGTGGTGGTTGCTTGGATGGTGGTTGCTTGGGTTGTGGTTGCCCGGGTGCTGGTTGCTTGGGGTTGTGGTTGCTTGGGGTGGTTGTTGCTTGGGGTTGTTGCCTGGGTGGTTGTTGCCTGGGTGGTTGTTGCCTGGGTGGTTGCTTGGGTAGTGGTTGCCCAGGTGGTTGCTGCCTGTGTGGTGGTTGCCCGGGTGGTGTTTGCCCGGTTGGTGGTTGCTTGGGTGGTTGCTGCCCGTGTGGTGGTTGCCCGGGTGGTGGTTGCCTGGGTGGTGGTTGCCTAGGTGGTGGTTGCCCGGATCATGGTTGCCTAGGGGTTGTGGTTGCTTGGGGTGGTTGTTGCTTGGGGTTGTTGCCTGGGTGGTTGTTGCCTGGGTGGTTGTTGCCTGGGTGGTTGTTGCCTGGGGTGGTGGTTGCTTGGGGTGGTGGTTGCCCGGGGTTGTGGTTGCCTGTGTGGTGGTTGCCCGGGTGGTGATTGCCCGGGTGGTGGTTGGTGGTGGTTTGTGGTTTTCCCGGTTGGTGGTTGCCTGCGTGATGGTTGCCCAGGTGGTGGTTGTCCGGGTGGTGGTTTCTTGGGTGGTGGTTGCCTGCGTGATGGTTGCCCAGGTGATGGTTGCCCGGGTGGTGGTTGCTTGGGTGGTGGTTGCCTGGGAAGTGTTGTGGTTGCCTAGGTGTGGTTGCCCGGGTGGTGGTTGCCTGGGTGGTGGTTGCCCGGGTCATGGTTGCCTAGGTGTGGTTGCCCGGGTGGTGGTTGCCCGGGTGGTGGTTGCCCGGGTCATGGTTGGCTGGGTGGTGGTTGCCCGGGTGTTATATGCCCAGTTGGTGGTTGCGGGGTGGTGGTTGCCTGGGTGGTGGTTGCCCGGTTGGTGGTTGCTTGGGTGGTGGTTGCCTGGGTGTGGTTGCCCGGGTCATGGTTGCCTGGGTGGTGGTTGCCCGGTTGGTGGTTGCTTGGGTGGTGGTTGCCTAGGTGTGGTTGCCCGGGTCATGGTTGCCTGGGTGGTGGTTGCCCGGGTCATGGTTAGCTGGGTGGTGGTTGCCCGGGTGTTATATGCCCAGTTGGTGGTTGCCCGGGTGGTGGTTGCCCGGTTGGTGGTTGCCCGGGTCATGGTTGCCTGGGTGGTGGTTGCCCGGGTGGTGGTTGCCCGGGTGGTGGTTGCCCGGGTGGTGGTTGCCTGGGTTGTGTTGTGGTTGCCTAGGTGTGGTTGCCCGGGTCGGGAATGCCCGGGTGGTGGTTGCTTGGGTTG
>CH002005.1:8276-29537 GCA_000149265.1 Ciona savignyi
TAAAGTTCTCCATATAGTAGGCCGTGCAGGAATTAGAAGCCCGTTCGCGAGTGAGCGCGAAAAAAAATTTTCAGGAACACTTTCTTTCCCACGTAGACGGTAGCATATTATAAACTATCTACATCTCCGTAAGTTTTATAGCGCACAGCGGCAGTTAAACTAACTTAGTAATTAGGAAAAACACTTAAACAACACTTTTGTTGTGATTTCCCATTAGCTTTAGTCAGACCACCGCAAATGCCGACCTTTGATCGGGGATCAACCGATCTATTTAATGAAATCACCGAATCATTATTTATGCACTGCCATTTTGAAATTTATTGATATTAAACAAAAGTTATTCTTGGAGATATATTTATATAGCAGTATTTAACATGTCACTACAAAAAAGTAATGATAGGAAGACGAGAAAATACCGCTTTGCCATGCATGTCATACGTGAGTATATTATTTTTTAGATTTTGATAGTGTATGAGAATTTAAAACGTACGAGCTACGAGACATAAATAAATCTATCTCAGGGCCGGTTTTAGGCCGATTTGACCGATTAGATCAAATTGGGCCCCGCACCTTGAAGGGGCCCCGCGCTAGCGGGGGTCTTTCTGTATTACGAGGTTTAAAATACTACTGAAACGTAAAATAAAAAGTGAAATAATATTCTTTCTCATAATATCAATTTGTTATGCATCGTAACTAAGTCAAATTTATATTTCTGTGTCTGCCTGTTACGTCATAATGAATATGGTTGCTAAACAATATATATATATATATATATATATGTTTGGAAGTAAAACAATATATCGTAAATAAGCATCCACATTACCTTTAATTTGTTTTATAGCAAGTATTAAATGTCTATTTTTGTAGTTTGTATGTATTTTATGATATATAAACACCCATAAATTTTGCTATGAAGAGTAGGGGCCCCGCCATCACATTTCTAATTGGGCCCCGCGGTTCCTAGCACCGGGCCTGATCTATCTCATTCGTATTGCGCCATATATATACAAACTTTCGTCACAATTTATTATGCGAAAACAATAGCCCATTGTTTCGCTTAACCCAGGCAATATGCTTTGATCGAACATGCTTTCTTTTCGGATTTGCAAGGCTGTGAGGGAGACGTGCCAACATTTTGTTTTATTAAATTTCACGTGTTTTGTACCAAAAAGAGAGTTAGTGTAAGGAGGTTATTAAATTGGCAACGCAAAGAATATAGAAGGAGGTATTTATTCTTAGGTACGTGTACGCACGCAGAACTACCCACAAAAACAATTATACACATTTTAAAGAAAGTTGTTTCTTTGAACATCACTTTGTTGGATCAAGTTTCTCAAAATCTAATTTCTCAACATATCCTTGTGTGTGTTCATTATGCAATGGTTCACGGGCTTTCCTGTGTCGTTGTTGAGCGTAAGTATGATTTAATTCGACGGAGTGAACTAAAGCTGCATGAAAGGATTAGATAGAGAAGCAAATTCGAATTAAATATTAATTGGTACGACTTTTGTTTAGAAAATACTGCACTTACTTGTGCGACCGTGGTTTCACAATGATTCCTGAAAACCATGTTCAAGTTTCTGCGTTAACTCGTCCTTTTTTATGTCGTGTGTATAAAATTGACAAGCCGAGGAAATGTGGACGTTGCTAGCCGCTTCGCAGAGCATGCGTTCTAAGTTAACGTACCGTGCAAGTAAAGAGGAACAGGCAAAGGTATTGGTAAACATATCTACAAAGTGACTTTGTGCCACATTTTCATTGTCGGAATTTTCAGCATTCCCTTGCATAGCGTAGTTAAGAAGTAGCCAATTATTTTCTTTTTGGGAAACCTTTGGGAGAATTACCCTCCACCGTCTTCTGGAGCCTGATCAAGAGGTCGCAGCGCTGGCTTCGAACGCGTGGAGCAGACGACCGCGGAGTGTCATTGGACGTTGAATCTTCGTCATTGACTTCGACTTCAACAAACCTTCCCGACTTTTTCAAAACTTTCGTTTCGGCAAACTAGACACAAATTTGTCAATTGCTGACATTATTTCCAGTGAATGCATTTGAAGCGTTACTGTATTTCAGGCAATCCTGAACAATAAGATTGAGCTCGTGTGCTTGGCAATGTGAAACCGTGCGGAGGGAATTACTTGCCGAATGCGCGCCTGTTCCCCGCTACTGCTTTCGTCGCAGCACCATCATTCATGTCCTCTAGGCAATTCTTCTATGTCCAATGTTAATTTACGTATATATAACCCATAATCAAATTGAACAAAGTTTCTTAATCGCATTTCGGGGTCCTTTCCATTCCCATAAAAACCTCGCGGATATTCAAGTCGAGGTCGACATATCAGGCATTATTACATCTAAACTTCACGTTTTTTATTTCAGCGGCAATGTATTTACTACTTCGGTCGCCATAAGCTCCTCCAGCATACATACCATTGGATGCAGTCGGACTGACTGATCAACTTAAATTTACTGGAACGGGTTAACCACGCACTGGTCTCCGGATGATATTTAGCAACCAGTTGAAAGCAAATTGTGGTAATTGGAATTAGCATCCACATGTCCTAAAAGTGGCAGCAATGGTGTCAAACTAAACTCTTAGCGCGATTCGGTTCTTTTTAACAACTTCGCGATGATTTATATTAATAACCGTTAAAACGGTAGGTTCACTACAGGAACTTGAGGGAGGTATTTCTTAACATCTCACAGAGACAAAATGTATGCGCATTGCATTTCTTATGTGATAAAATGGCTGTTGACCTTCGCCATATCTTAATAAAAGGGCGTTCCAGAACTGCTGGTAGGTTTCCCTACATATACCACCGGCAGCATCATAGACTTGTTTCCTTTTTAGACGAATGGTGGATTAGAACAAAAAACCACTTGTTTTTCTAATATCCCTGGTCTTCCAAACTCGGACAGCATGTCACCCACAATATCAGATCGTCGAATGTGTATGCTGTTTTTAAAAACAAGAGAAACTAGAGAGTGTCAACCACGTGTTTGTTTAATCACCACTATTTGTAAAACACATGTTGTATGCCATATATTAATGCTACAGGGTCCCTCCTAACCTCATTTTGTATTTTATACACTGTGTATGTAGTTATTGTTTCTGCAAGCATAAACTCATGGGTCCCATAGTTATCAAACCAAACTTCTTTTCCATGTGTAGGTAAAAAGAACAATCGTCAATCGTGATAGGTTTACAAAGAGAGTGCTGTATTGAAATAAAGCTAAATTCCTAAAACAGTTCGATTTAGTTAGTGTGTTTTATTTCAACTCGAAAAATCCTTCTTGAAAATTATGGGGCGATATGGCATAACTGTTCATTCATGATTAAGGAACAGTCTTTTTTTAACTGTTATATTTTGAACAACATAGGAAAACGGACGAACATTTCACCACGTATGTTTGGAATTAAAGTTATGCTGTTATTTAAGTGCTATAGAGAAAAAACAGTTTTTGCATATCTAGACCATGTTGTCTAACAGATGACAAAGTTTTATTGTGATTCCATTACCTCTTTTGGTAGATGTCGGGCCACAAGCCATATCTGTCACAATCATGGTTTAGGAATAAATCTTCATTTTTTTATCTAGACCATGTTGTCTAAAAAATGTCAAATTTTCATTGCGATTCAATTACCCCTTTTGTAGATGTCGGGTCCACAAATCATACCTGTCACAATCATGGTTTAGGAATAAATCTTCATTTTTAGGGTATTTCCCTAGATAACTTTTTTCTTTCTTTTAAGTGATAAAGCAGTTGCTAATGAACTTACATTCCACCAAATCTAATTCAAATTGGAGCAACCGTTTAAGCGCTATGCCCCAAAAAGCTAAATTTTTGAAAAAAGCACCGTTTTGGTTTTTACCGTCCCTTGGGAATTCCCCTAGAATTATCACCTAAAATTTTGGTGTCTGCATATTTAGACCATGTTTTCTAATAAATTACCAAGTTTTACTGTGATTCCATTACCCCTTTTGGTAGATGGTACACAAGCCATGCCTGTCAAGCGTTTGATGAAAAAAATAAAAAGAAAAAAAAAACGGACAAAAACAATATGTGTCCCATTTTTCCAAATGGGACCTATAATAAGTATAATCATAGAGATTTGTAGATCACCGATATTTATTAACCGCCTTTTGCGATACCAGTATTCGACTCTCTCTACCTTACCAAAGACGACCCACGATATTTTTTATATGCTCAACGTGACCCGTGGTTCGCATGAGTTATCAAGAAAGATAAACGCGCTCTCTTCCCAAAGTGCCTCGACCTTCACTAGGAAGCAATAACAAAATGTCTTTCTATCCTTTAACAAAGTGTTAGTATAATATAAAATGGCTTTCCTACGATGAATTGAAGTTGGCCTAAATATTATATATCTGTCTGTAGACAGTAGACCTATACGAACTGATGGAGAAATAATGCTCGTGTTTTCAGTTTTCGTATGTTAGCAGTTTTTATCACTACTATTTGGAAATAAAACTGTTAGTTACGGAGGCAGAGGCCAGATTTTAATCTCAGCAAAACAGCACTACACAGATAAAACAAAATATCTTAATTCGTTTTACAACTGCAATCATTTCCTTTTAAATGTATTTTGGCGACCGGACTGACGATTAACAAATTCGTTTACTAGCTCAACTCTGTCGAGAAGGTCAAGCTCTTCCTTATAAACAAACGTTCATGAGACAAAGGTGGTTTAATCGCTTCTGTCCCATCGTAGACCTGTGGCGTGTCGCCAAAATATGAATGTTAATTGTGCCTGTTGCTTGACACGGCTGACCGTATTCAGTTATTTGACTCTCGCAATCCGAGAACTCACGGAAGGCGCTTTTATTCTTGTTTATTTATAAGCTGACACAGTAAAAAGACTTTCATTGGTTGAATTTGAATATGATAGAAGACTGCTGCGTTAGACATTGTTCTTATGCTCTGGTTTCTTTATTCGAATCTTAGACTGCCATACCATTAGAACGGTATTTTAGGTTTTCGTTTCGTTAGACCACATTTTTAGACTAATTCGTTAACACCACGTTTCAGCACAAGCGGATACGTGTACACGAAAAAGGCGGCACAACACGTGGTTCGTGAGAAAAGTATTAGTCAGGAAACAGAAGTTTCCTAACCCGGATTACAGGCAATAATGTTATTAAATAAAACAGTAAAACACCTCTGTATAATGCATCCCAAAAGCAAATAATATAATAAATTACATAATGGCAAAATTGCTACAGACCGCAGGTTGGTTTTTATACGGCGTAGTCGGCTGAACTGCCGTTCTGCTTCACAACTGGTGGAAGGAAGCGTGAGGTAGATGCGAAGCAAAATATCAATGGACCGACGACACACAATCGAAAAGTCTCATCATTCTTAAACATTTCAAGGACATATGCGACGAATTTGACAGGTTTCTTCTTAACATCTAAACACAACTCGTGTTTCCCTTGATATCCACAGAATAGAGAATGTTTTTATAAATTGCAACGATTCTTGAGCATCTGGTGAATGCCAAACATAACACATTTTCCAAGTGACCGGCAACGATTAACCCTTTGACCACGACGGAACTTTTGCCGTTTTTGGCAGTTTTGAGTAAGGTTGCTTTGACCTCGTTTGCTGCGAATACTGTTGGACTTAGGGAAAAATAATCTATAACAAAGTTGTCCAGTATATAATTTTCTACAAATTGGTATTTTTATTATTTTGATGACGTCGTAGAATTTGTAATGACGTCATAATCAATACTTTATTCTCTAATTACTGGTTGCTGGTAGCTTGTAGAAGATAGTAATGTATTACAAAGTTGTTCAGAATGAAATTTCCTACAAAGGTATGTCTTTTATTTTTTGATGACGTCAACTAAGCGTGATGACGTCACCCATGACTGACAAATAAGGCATTTCATCACCAGAATCACTGCAGGCTTTGGTCATGCTGGCAGCCTGAACGGCGGTAAATTGTCATATTTCTTCTGAATATCATATAATAATTCAATAACGAACAAAACAAAGACGAAAAAATGAATAAATATCAATAGTAATAAAAAAAAGTCATATACACATATGTATACATATATCGTTGAAAGATCGAAAATGACTGGTAAAAGCGAAAACAAAGATGGCTACTGCTAGTTTTATTCTCACAGCAACTAGTGTAACAATTTTAACTCCCCAGAACACAAAAAAGCGATGTTATGCTTAAAAGTTAAACTAGATACAAAAATTTTGAAGAAACATGTTTGGAGCAATATTACTCAAAAATTTTAAATGCAAAGATTATGTTTTTATGCGTTATTTCGAAAGATCTATTCAAATGCTTTCTAAAAATATAAAAACTAGAAAAATCCCCCAAGAAACGACTGAATTG
Organism: Ciona savignyi; assembly: GCA_000149265.1. Taxonomy (NCBI): domain Eukaryota; kingdom Metazoa; phylum Chordata; class Ascidiacea; order Phlebobranchia; family Cionidae; genus Ciona; species Ciona savignyi. Next base: position 14,649 of record CH002005.1, read on the forward strand.
TGCATTTTTTTTCGGGGACACTTCTCGGTTACAAATATGTAACCGTCGTGGTCTAAGGGTTAAAATTGGTTTGCAACAAAAGACGCACTGCGAAAAGACCCTTTGTAGAGTCCTGTAAAGTATGTGTATTCGTGTTACATTCCGTATGTACTTCGGACATTGTCGACGTAGCTGCAACTCGTTGGCTTCGGATTCCTCGGTTTAACCGTGGCAGTGATGGCTAATTGTGTGGCTGCTGACTGACATTGGCTATAAAAGAACACTTGCGCGTCGTTTTCACATTCGGCTTTACCAGCAAATCGTTTCTAATAAATTCTCTAAAATTGCCTTACATTCACCAATGGTAATTGTGGACTGGTTAGGCGAATTGCAGTAAGCTTTGGAGGGTAAATTTCTCTAGATTTCCAAGAAAGGACCGCGCATCATTACGCGATTTTACATCCATTGACGAATCCTGTAAAAGTTGCTCCAACCAGTTTAACATGTATATCAACACAGCATGGACCATCTGGCAGAGTGGACGGAGATTGCGTGCATCGATGGCAAGTCGTTTCGGAGAAGAGCGAACAAACTTACTTCACCATTGAATTCATTAAAGACAGAGCATGGCTTCGTTTGAACATTTAAATGCGCCTTGAATCACCAAGTTCAGTTGGCGGCCATGACAATAAATGTATATATCATACTTGGAAATTGAGCTCTAAATCGTTGTTGTACACACGTGATACGCCCTCGCATATTGAATGCCCCGTCGTAAGATTGTCCCCGACAATCAGCCAAATCTAACTAACCCAAGCGACGTTGTTAGTGCAGATTCAATTAACAGGACACGCGTAGCAGAATGAATGTAGTAGTAGCCCAAGCACACATTCTTCAATTGTATAATATCGTTGACTAACCATCCTGACACAAATGCACACTTGCTCGATACATAGGAAAAATTATGATTTCTTTAAGGAGTCGCCAAAGCGGATTAAAAACTGTTTGATGAAAAACTCAATCTGGCTGTTTTGGGGAATTTACCTTCCTTTTACCAAAGCGCTTGTTGACAAGAGAGGTTTGTTTAACTTTAAAAAAAACATTTGTAGTAAAATGTTCGTAAATCTAACACGCTTATTTTTATTTTAACTAAATATGGAAAAGAAGTTTTAACAACTATGGGACCCATGCGTTTATGCTTGCTTGCAGAAACAAAACCTATGACAGTCCGGTTAAAACTTTTTGAAATGTTACATGACGTGCACATATCTGACAATAACATTATTAACAAGGTCGGGTTGTTACCTCAGAGACCCATGCGTTATTTTATAGTTGGAAAAGTAGAACAGCTTTCTACTTTGTCGCAGCGCCAACTAAACTGCGTCGCACGGACGCATTGGATCGCAAACGCCAATGGGCATTGCTGGGTGTCGCAGTCGTAACGGTGGGCATTGGCCTTAATGCACAGAAATGTATTTTCCCTAGTTTAGTAGCAAGTACAGTAGGGGTAGCGAAGGATTAAGGCTGATTGTCATGTCATAGCACAATTCATTGTTCAGTGTGGTGTTAATGTATTTGCATCACATTTTGTCCTGCACGCTGAGTTAAGCAGCAGGAAAGCTACCTAGATCACAGGAGAGAAACCATTTATTTTATTAATAAGATTATTCCATAAGCAAACTTTAGTTATTTGATCCCATTTAAACTTTTATTGAGTACTCAGTTGGAATTGACGACGAAATGCGGCTGTGTGTGTCAAAAATGAAACCTCGTTGCGATCTTATTTGTGCCAAACGACAAGCACACCCATCCTATTAAAATTTGCTAAATAAAATTCCTTGATTCAATTTGTTTTGTTCATCAAGTGTGTCGCGATTTTTTTAGTGTGCCACGAGCTAAAAAAGTTTGAGAACCACTGCACTAGATAGATAAAACATAAAGAAGTCCGTCCATCCAATACAATGAACAGGAAAAAAACACTGATGCTATTATTATTCTCGCTTTGGCAAAAAGCATATCATTGGTGTTTTAACATTACAAGGTCAGCAGACAAGCAAAAAAACAATCAATCAGCCAACAACCATACACGTAATTTATATATATAGGATCTCAACAATCTCGTACATATATAAATGATAATAACTGTCTCCAGTTCCAAAAAGCAATAATTACATTTTTTATGAACAAGAAATGTTTTGTAGTAACAAGATGAACCCTACGGAACGCCATCGACGCAAAAAATGTATCTGAAACCAAATCGGCTTATGTTAAACCGGAGATAAGCGATCAAAAATAAGTTGTGAATTTAACTTAACTGAAGTTGTCGTGAATTAACACTAGTTCAAATTATTTGCATTCAAACCATCATATGTTAAATGCCGAAAGTAAATTATATGATGCAATGTCGATTCAAAATAATTAAATCACCTTGCAAAAACGGCGAATGGCCAAAATAATACTAAAAACGGAAAATGGCAAAACGAGAATCATGCATGTGCGTTGCGACACTTTGTCGTGTGGTTGTGTAGAATGGGATGTTTTTTCTTCGTGAATGGGGGGGGGGGAATTCTCACACGGACAATCGTCAGATTACCTAGTGCCTACCGTACGGGAGCTATTGCAGTGCGTTGTATATAATTCAGACGTTCTTTATTTAGTACAGCCTATTTCCGGGTTTAAAGTAAAGTGCCCAAGAACAAAACCCGTCCAGCCATCATCGGGAACTAACCGGCCGGACAACTGGTTTGTTTGCACACGCACTTATTTACTCGTGTTGAACTAACTAACAACGGTTTTTTTGATAAATAATGATAAATTACCAATATTACAAATTTTTATTTAACGCGACTGACTGACTAACTACCATTAAATAGCCTGGATATTTTGAAGTTTTATTTTATGTTAACCAATACAACCCATTGTAAGGTCCGGCGGTCATGTTTTGTAATAATGGACAGTTTTTATAACTCCGTAAACCTCGTCGTGGTTTCTTCATTTTTCTACTAATTGTTGTATATAAGTAAGTAATAACACCACGACGTATATTTTTTGCATACTAAATTTATCGACCTTTGTTGAAAAACAACACACAAGTTAACAAACAACACATAAGTTTTTTAAACTGTGAACCATATTAAAACCGCATGTTTGAACTTCGAATGTTAATCGGTCGCACCAGAAAAAGAGGCCTTGCACCTTTAGTAACAGTGCTGACACTAAACTACACTGGAAGAGTGGGGGCCTCCCAGAAGCCAGAATTGCTTAAAAGTTTTTTTATTAACTAGGCATTATGGTTGTTTTGGCATTACTAGATTTATCTTACTACCATTGTACACCTTATAATGCTAAATGTTCTAAGGTGCCGAATTCACTATTACTGAGATAACAAAGATAGGCTTTAAGTGAGCAAACGCATTGTTCAATACAGAGATAAGCACAGCCAGGAAGGAAATGAAAGCTTGGATTTTAAAGAGACGGAAGTTATTTAAAAAATTCCAAATTCTCGTATGGTTTATATATTAATTAGCCTCATCCGACTATTATTTTACCAATATCGGTAACTTATTATTAGACTTTATATTTGATAATTATCTTGCATCCGTCGAATAGGAGGCCTGCAATGTTCCAATGAGGAAGTTTTATGTATGTCATTGTTATTTATTTATTGGATTACAAATTAAATTATCAATTTAACTGAAAAAAGTTATAATTGTTTAAAACAACTCAACCAATATAAAAATGATCCTCTAAACTTTAACGAGAACACCACACCTGCTTCCACGAAGTAAAGAACAGAAAGAAAGAAATTACCACGACCAATCAGACGGTACATTCCCAATATTATATTTGGGGACCATACGTAACAATAGAATTGCTTGTATAAATAAAACCGTAGTATCACCAGTAGTACTTCGTCCTATATGGTATCTAAACCCGCTGTCCTTATTGTGTTGCGAGGGGAGTAATCGCTTATCCTTGGTGTGAAGTTTGTTAGAATACCTGTAATGTATACCCTTATCCTAAATCTGCATGTATAACTGTGAAAATATATGTTCTCCAAACTTAAATCAAACAAACGTTGTTTTTTTATCCTCTCGCTATTATATAGTATATCTTTTTATATAAGCTTTATTAATTTGTATGCTTAAAAATATCCTCTGATGAAGATGAACTTGCTGCACCTAGAAAAAACAATGATGCTCTTTTTCCAATATCCCGGAGGTCCCGTCTCAACCACCAAAATACTCTTATTTCAAAGTGTTGTAGTGAATATGCCATACATATGATGTTTGTTTCGTGGGCGTATAGTTCGATCGTTAAATAGTTTGGTTTTCTAGAATGTTCCGAAACCACAATATTACGATTGAGATGTATTAAAATCAATGTCATTTTAAATCTTTTATTATAGATGATTGATTGCTTGCTTACCTTGTTGGCATATACCGCCAATACTGTTCGTCGGATTATGGCTAGCTACACAACACTTTTGACCAACAACTGCAAAATATTTTAATATAAAAGGCAGAAAGGGGGAGAAGTCAGGACTGGCTAACACGCAACCTACTAATGCTTATAAGTAGGCCTACATATTTTCAGACTTGGATCCGCACGTTCCCACCTTGCTGTATTGTTTAAAGTGCAAGCCTTTTGCAACTTACAATTGAACAAAGTAGCATCAACTAGTCAACTTTGCGCATGAAATGTTTCAAAACGGCGAGCAGCTCCACTGCCTCTAAAAGAAATAGATTTTAAAAGACCTAAACCAAATGAAAACACACCACGCAGTAAGGATTCACCAAACGTAAAGCACTATATAGTTTTGACACTCCACATTCTGAGACCATTACTCCATCCGATATTAAAAGCTTACGACACATTTCAAATGCAGCTGTTTTAACAAATGTGGACATACAGCACCAAAAGGAAGATGTTGTCATTGACAGTGATACTGATGAAGCATAAGAAAATGACCTAAATACAATTCCTGAACCACTTTAATGAACTATTCAAATAAAATGCTAAAGAAAGAGTGCACAAGATCTTATACCACATTTGTCAATGAAAACAATGAACGCGTTTACAATAATTTATGCCAAATAACAAAACAACAGTATTTATCTGACCAGTGGAAACTTCATCGCTCAGGTCGGCTAACATCATCATTATTTCACCAAATTTGTCATACTTCAACCAGTAACCCTTCGAAATCACTGCTGAATAGAGAATGATGGATTGATTACACACCACCTGGTGAAACAGCAGCATTAAAAAAGTATGGGCGCATATGGAACCAAAAGCGCGTAAACATTTTGTTTCCATTGCTAAGTAAGGTAGGTGAGCCATACAAATTTTACACTGGAAACCACAGGACTTCATGTGTCAAGTACGGAACCATACCTGGGTGCTAGTCCTGATGGTATTATAAGTTTTGATTGTCATGGAAAGGGTCTCCTGGAAATAAAATGTCCTTACAAATACCGCTGAGGTTTGGAAGGTTGGGCAGCTGACAATAAATTTTCGATACTTCTGGATGGAAACTTTAATTGTAAGCATCCATACTACAATACAGTTAAATTCAGAGGGTCAAATGATGATTTTGGCTGTTAATTACTGTTCTTTTTTTATTTACACTCCTGCGGGAAAAACAACCGATGTCATTCATTAGCATCAGAGTCATCATTTATTAACACTATGTTATGAGCAAACAACCAAAATTTGCCTGAGTTGCTATCTCGAAAAAATGATCCCCATATGGAGAATCTAGATTCTCTAGAAGAACGATATTGTGTGTGTTATATAGGCCAGCATTCAATCCTATGACTGCTTAGAGTGGTACCACTACAAATGTGTCAATCTGACACGTGCCCCAAGAGGCAAATAATGGATTTGCCCAACATGCCGAAATGCACCATAACTGAAAGAAGTTGTGTTAACCTTTTCAACAAATTTGTTGTTTTATTTTTTTCTTCTGTAAATGACAACAAAATTCAGTATCTAACTACACTTGCATTTAACAAGTCCACAAATACAGACCATGATTTCATCAAGTAGATCTACTTGGGTAATTGGTATAATGCTTTGAAGTATGTTAAACTTTTTCAGTCTACCAATTACACGCTCAACATGAATTCGTACATGTGCTAAACTTCGAGAGCGATCAACGCTTTCAGCACTAAGCTTGTGTGCCTTGCTTCTTGTAAATGCTGGGGTTCGTAACACTGCCCCTCGTACAGCAAGCTCCTCTTCAAGAACACAGTCTCCTGCCTCAACTCTGTTTATTAATTAATCTAAAACTCTTCCTCCCAACAGCCCCTGCTGGAGTGATTGCCAGAAGGTATTTATTTGTGCTTGTGTGCTTATAGTTGCAGTTAAAGTTTAATGATAGCAACACAGTTTTTGTACTTTCCAAATGTCCTTGGTATGTTTGCATGTAACACTTCTTTTTGTGGCCAAACAATAAAGTTTTGGAGAACATGTGCCAAATCAGGTAACCATTGACGAATTATTTTGGAAACAATAACTTCGCTTAAGCCCAAAGCGATGTGCAAGATCTTTGTTTGTCAAGCCCATTTTTAATTTCATTAGTATAAGAAGAAAAAGAGGTGATTAGTTTCATCCAACCTTTGATACTACACTGGTCTAGTTTTACGAGTTATAATATTTAGCAGCCAATAGAAAAGTTCTTTGCTTGGCAGTCCAGTCATCATGTTTCGCAAAATCTGCATTATCTTTCAACTTTTTAAAAGTACGACTTATTAACATAAATCATATAAAAGTATACTTTACCTTCCTTCATCAATGATATACATATTATGAACCGGTATATCATTTATACCAGTGCCGGTACCGGTAACTGTTCATGCTTGCTTTCCATTGTTTTTATATATATATCTATATCCTTTTTATGTATCTTTCCTGTGTATAATATACATGTTTCTTTTTTAGCACACGGTTAAATCGGCTAAGCTTCTCATCCTATGATGCAGCACATTTTTGAAAACTGAAAATACTGGGAACATTTCGGTGAAGATGGATCATCATAATAATAAGTGGTTGTTCATGCTTCACTCCAGTTTTTCATTCGGATTGCTCTTACCCATGCTTCCCGTCGTGCACGACTTTGACTTTTTTCTATAAAAACTAATTCGTTGTTCAGTTTTCTTTGCACGCCTGTTTGTGTAACCAACAGCGCAACACGAATTTGGCATTATACTGTTATTTGTATATTAGGTAGCCTACCCCCTACACAAAACTGTACGATTAAATATTGTAAGCTTTTGGTAGTAAATTAATTAGAACTAACATAAAATAACTCTAAATTAACTCAGCCTTAATTTTGTATACCGCGAATTGTTTGTTTTTTTGCCTGTCAGCTCCAGCGCCGCTGTCGCTTAGAAGAAACACGTCTATTAAATAAATTCTCTTCTCCACTAGTAAGATATGATATCGCACATAGTAAGTGCGTCGTCGCCTTTCAATCGAAAGATTGAAGGTGCGAAACTGGTCGCTAGCTAGTCGGTGTGTGTCCTTGGGCAAGGGCACTTTACGGACATTGCCTGAACCCAGCGGATTAATGGGTTCTACCAAATTGAAGGAGCGTGTCTATCATACACAACACACTGCAATAACTCCGGTAACCCGACGATGATTGCCTTTATATGCAGTTAGTTCTTTCTCTCCATTTACTTTCTCCTCCTTCGTTCAGCCGTCGCAAGGGAATGCCTGATATGTTCCTGTTATCCTTCCTTTGCTGCGTTGGTGTTTTGGCGCCCTAAATTGCTATTGGGAGGATTAAAGCACACGCACGACGCACGGTACAGTCATTTTTTTCTTGATATATGGGGTGAGTGAGCTAAGCGACCAAACAAACAACGCCTGATAGCCATATTTGAATCTGTCGACGTTGCTGATAAGACCGTTATTTATGCTTTTCTACGTTCGCGTGTAATTTTCACGTCCATGTTCCCCCATCATAAGGAAGGGGGTGGGTAGTAGTAGGTGGCCATGCACTTTTATATAAAACATTCATGTTTACTATCTATCGACATGGAAATTGATCCCTGGCAACACTTGAAGAACACACCTAACAAATTCCCGCAGTTAATGCATCAGCCGAAACTACGAATTCGTTTTTTTTGTGGTTGTAAAAGAAAATTTGCACTAATTAACTCCGTTTTCATCAATTACCTATTACAACGACAAGTATTCATTGATTATAGTGGTTCTGAATGTATTTAAATTACGCCAGATAATCCTTCGAAAATGCCCAGAGTCCTCCGATAGCGAAATTTGAATCCAACTTTGTAGAGAAATTGTTTGGCTAGTATTTCGTCAACCGCAGGTAGCGATGGATCGCTCTCTGCACGGTGTGCAATCAATAATACAAATTCTTACCGTACCGCCGTGTGTTTCTTCGGGACCACGGCCATATCAGAACGCGAACACCAATCTGTTGGGGTTCAGTTAATTAATCGCTGAATCACCCCTGTAGCTTTCATCCGATCTTCACCTGTTTTTGAAATGGATGAGCTATAGGAACATTTATACGCCTTGGCACATCATCCTTTGATCGGATTGAAAGTTTGTCTGATGACCTTTTACTTACTGCATTCCAGCCCTAATGTGAGGATTGCACCAATCCCCTGCCTGACCAGACTTAAATTTGATCGCGATGCAAATGTCGTAAACTGTCCCCGGTGTTTTAACAGATCGTCTCTTGGTCCGTATAATGACATGATGGGTAGTTAGCATTTATCTGTAATTACACAACTCATGTGCTTATCATCTGAATTGTTTAACAACCCCGTCTTCAAGAAAAAAAACACTGCGCATATTTCTAGCAGGACAATTAGCCCTCTCGTGCGATGAGAGTATGTGATTTAGTTTCCCTTGGTCCATGTTTAACCGTTAAACGATATAAATGGGTGGGTGGGTCATTTGTGTTAAAGCCGGGCAATCAATCACTGCAAGTTGATTTTCTTTCTTCTGGATTTTGGACTACGTAATATAAGAATGCATACCCCCCCCTCTTTTTTAAGCTCCACTATGTTTGATAATTCAATTTTAATTGCCTTAGTTGCAGAAAGGTTCTTAGGCGCCAAGTGTTTCAAAAGTCTGGGAGTGCGGCCAAAAAATTAAACATACAGTGTTTACAAACTTAATTAATAGCTATGCGTGGTTGATCGCCTAAATGAAAAAAAGTACGTTGTCGCGAATTTAACTGGTTACGAGTTAAATATGTCTTCTATTCTTTCGGTATAATAGTTAGCTGCAATGCTGGTGGTTTCCGTCGACCTTATGTGATCAGATGGCGGCAAATTTGCTTTGATCGGGCCGCGCCGATTCTTAAGATAAAAAGTAGTAATGAACAAGATAACACGTGCCTAAAGTAAGTCATTACGGTCATAAGTTCAATTTAAATTCTGTAGTCGAAAAATAGGTTTACATTGATTGAAATTAAAGCTTTTTCGCGAATTCCTTTATTAACAACGGTGTATAGATGGCGTATAACCAATTAAGACCTCTATGAACGGCAGGATGTGACGAGTGGTACCCTCCATGAGTCATTGTTTTTAAACTAGTGTTTTGCTGAGTAACAATGGTGGTGATTCCCCAATGTTTGTTTTGTTGAAAGCAGCATGTGCTAGGCTGCGCGCCGGTGTTCTCGTTTAGCTGTAAAGTTTTGTAATCGTGGAGCAGTGCTTTGTAAAATAAAGGTGTTGAATGTGCATCTGCTAGCTGTTTTGTTGTAAAAAAGTTGCCGATGTACGAAGGGGTATGGGCTCAAAATTTTTAAACAAAATTTTGTAGGTTTTTGAGTTTAGGTTGCAGATCCAAGCTTCAATTTTGAATTGTGAAAAAATCTAAGACTTCCTATGTCAGGATTTTGAGTGACAGTCGTTTTTGTGAGGTCAGTTTGCATTGGAGAGATAGGGAAAATAATTAGTTGAACGCCTCCTAAATGAAAAACAGGCTATTTTGAATTTTTTGCCAAAATCTCCAAATTTATAGAAATTTGAGTGTGGATAAATGTTACTAGTCAACTGTTTGTCTAAAATCTTACACTTAATTACTTATGCTAATTAGCAAAGTAATTAATTAGTCATTTTTTCTCATTTTTTGGTTGTTTTCACTCCGGTAGAGGGTCGTTCGGATATTTTTTCAAGAACCTAACTTCGAATGGCTTTTATAAATACCAGACAATCTTTCGATACAGACTGTTAATCCGATTTGTGATATAGGACTGAAAAATGTACTCCTCTTGGTATCCACATGTGTACCTTTTTTTCATATTTTTCAATTTTTGGGCAGGTGTGAAGGCCTAGATGTGTTGTTGGACACTTATGCATACAGAAGATATAAAAACTTACCAATCCTAACCATCCTTGATTGTCAAACATTGGTGAAAGAAGGCGTGGTCACACGAGGCTCAAAGGTGACATTGGGTGTGTTTTTTTACTCAAAAACAACTATTTGTACCCTGGTTATGGACTTTAAACCTTTCAAATTACAGAGTGAAAAAATGTGCTGAAACTTGTGGAACATCAAGCAGTGAATTTTAATGTGTACGAAGAGTTTCAGTCATCACCAGTGACACTGTCGCCAAATTAAATCTACAGAATGACCACCCTTCAGTCGAAGGCCTGTAATAGCCGAAGCAGTCAACCGAAACGGTTAAAATTTGGACCGGAGTCTCACAGAATGACCTCTACTAGTAAGTTCAAACTGGAACGGTCACCGTTTCCAAGATGGCGTATAACCAATTAAGACCTCTATGAACGGCAGGATGTGACGAGTGGTATACCCTCCATGAGTCATTGTTTTTAAACTAGTGTTTTGCTGAGTAACAATGGTGGTGATTCCCCAATGTTTGTTTTGTTGAAAGCAGCATGTGCTAGGCTGCGCGCCGGTGTTCTCGTTTAGCTGTAAAGTTTTGTAATCGTGGAGCAGTGCTTTGTAAAATAAAGGTGTTGAATGTGCATCTGCTAGCTGTTTTGTTGGAAAAAAGTTGCCGATGTACGAAGGGGTATGGGCTCAAAATTTTTAAACAAAATTTTGTAGGGTTTTCAGTTTAGGTTGCAGATCCAAGCTTCAATTTTAAATTGTGAAAAAATCTAAGACTTCCTATGTCTGGATTTTGAGTGACAGTCGTTTTTGTGAGGTCAGTTTGCATTGGAGAGATAGGGAAAATAATTAGTTGAACGCCTCCTAAATGAAAAACGGGCTATTTTGAATTTTTTGCCAAAATCTCCAAATTTATAGAAATTTGAGTGTGGATAAATGTTACTAGTCAACTGTTTGTCTAAAATCTTACACTTAATTACTTATGCTAATTAGCAAAGTAATTAATTAGTCATTTTTTCTCGTTTTTGGTTATTTTCACTCCGGTAGAGGGTCGTTCGGATATTTTTTCAAGAACCTAACTTCGAATGGCTTTTATAAATACCAGACAATCTTTCGATACAGACTGTTAATCCGATTTGTGATATAGGACTGAAAAATGTACTCCTCTTGGTATCCACATGTGTACCTTTTTTTCATATTTTTCAATTTTTGGGCAGGTGTGAAGGCCTAGATGTGTTGTTGGACACTTATGCATACAGAAGATATAAAAACTTACCAATCCTAACCATCCTTGATTGTCAAACATTGGTGAAAGAAGTGGAGGCGGACAAAATGTGGTCACACGAGGCTCAAAGGTGACATTGGGTGTGTTTTTTTACTCAAAAACAACTATTTGTACCCTGGTTATGGACTTTAAACCTTTCAAATTACAGAGTGAAAAAATGTGCTGAAACTTGTGGAACATCAAGCAGTGAATTTTAATGTGTACGAAGAGTTTCAGTCATCACCAGTGACACTGTCGCCAAATGAAATCTACAGAATGACCACCCTTCAGTCGAAGGCCTGTAATAGCCGAAGCAGTCAACCGAAACGGTTAAAATTTGGACCGGAGTCTCACAGAATGACCTCTACTAGTAAGTTCAAACAGTTTAAACCAAACTGGAACGGTCACCGTTTCCAAGATGGCGTATAACCAATTAAGACCTCTATGAACGGCAGGATGTGACGAGTGGTATACCCTCCATGAGTCATTGTTTTTAAACTAGTGTTTTGCTGAGTAACAATGGTGGTGATTCCCCAATGTTTGTTTTGTTGAAAGCAGCATGTGCTAGGCTGCGCGCCGGTGTTCTCGTTTAGCTGTAAAGTTTTGTAATCGTGGAGCAGTGCTTTGTAAAATAAAGGTGTTGAATGTGCATCTGCTAGCTGTTTTGTTGGAAAAAAGTTGCCGATGTACGAAGGGGTATGGGCTCAAAATTTTTAAACAAAATTTTGTAGGTTTTTGAGTTTAGGTTGCAGATCCAAGCTTCAATTTTGAATTGTGAAAAAATCTAAGACTTCCTATGTCAGGATTTTGAGTGACGGTCAGTTTGCATTGGAGAGATAGGGAAAATAATTAGTTGAACGCCTCCTATACAATCAACCCAAGAAAGAAACAGTGACGTTTCCACGCGTGTATTGTTACTTGGACAAAGCAAAAGTATTTCGGCGAACGGTGGCGTTGTTAAACCACCGACTCTGCGTCATAGTAGATCTTAGATATGTCTTCAACCGTAAGTCGCAAAACTGCTTCCAAATTTGGAAGCATAATTTTTAACACATCGTTCTCTGCAAATAGTGTCTGCACCATTGCGACAGTAGAGAGATCCGAAACCTTTGCAGCGAAGCTATGAAATTAGTTGATCTCGCAAATTAAACGGTCTTTCATTAATAGCAAATTTAAATGGAACGAACGTTAAATAAAATATTTTGACAGAATTGAAAATCCTTTGAAATCCAGGTCCAGTGATGAGTGAGCTATTTATTGGGCGAATTTACAAGCCAGAAAGCTCACCGAATCCTCCAAACCGATATATAATATAGGTAGGTTCCAAGTCCGGTGGTAGCAGCAGCTCCGTTAATAGCTCTGAAGCGTCTTGGGTGTTCGATTTTCAAGTTCCATGAAGCAATTGCTCTTTGGTGCTTTGCTGATCCCATGCAAATAAGGGAACTTGTTTTGAAACAATTAATGAAGTTCAAAAGGTACTTACCCTATAGTAATTATTGCGCACCGGATTCTGGTATATATGCACTTATTTCAAGCATCGTTTTAAATTTGATCTCGACAACTTATAAATTCTAAGAAAATGGACCCAAACAACAAATAGGCCGTCGTCGTCTTATTCACCTAGAATAGCGATTCGGGTTACAGTTACTAACTATTGCAGTGTATGATTTGGACGTTCCTTTAATTAAGTATAGAACCAACTGCGCATTGCATGCACTTTGGGACAAACCATCCAGACCAAATTTATATAAATACACAGAAGGGATGGATGTTCATCACTTAAAATCAGGAGCCGGTTAACCAACCAAATAATTACCCACGGTGAACCTCGTATCTCAGTCAATTTGAAAAAGATCAAACCATCTTTTTAAAAATACTTGCCCGTTTGCATTGTCAGTAATGGAAATTGTTTTACAGGATCATGTTAGAAATGCTTTTTGGAAAAGGGCGACACCACCTACGACGTATACTACAGCCAGCTTATGACATTCATTTAATGCTTAAAGCATACCGAAAAAAAGAACCACAAAGTGGTCTTTTACAACTTCTGCCTCTAATATCACCACTTCAATCGTTTCGTGTTCTTTATTCCATTATGACGACAACCTATCAAACCTTCAAAATACCTCCGGACACTGGTTGTTGATCAGCAACACACCGAATTTAATTTTCTTCTTCCGCATTTTACCAAGTGTGTGCCGGATATGATTTAAGCTGGATTTTGGCTTGGTAGTCCTTGTGCATAACTTAACTTTGCTAAAAGTAATATAAGAATGCATAAACTCCCCTTTTTTAAGCTCCACAGTCGTCGTGAAAACGTTAGCATGTTTATGTTTGATAATTCAATTGCCTTAGTTGTAGAAAGGTTCTTTCCTGATTTCGAAATGTACACAATGGTTCCATGACAACTGAACCCCTTACAACTGAACCCCTTACAACTAAACCCCTTACAACTGAACCCTTACAACTGAACCCCTACAATTAAGCCCCTTACAACTGAACTCCTTTTAACTGAACCCCTTTAAACTCAACCCCTTTACGGCTGAACCCATTTCAATTGAACCTCTTTACAACTGAACCCCCTTTTCAGTTAAAAGGGTTCTGTTAAAAGGGGTTCAGTTGTAGGGGCTCAGTTGTAAGGGGTTCAGTTGACTGGTCACCGTACACAATAGTTCATTCATTACCATAGGCGCCAAGTGTTTCAAAAGTCTGGGAGTGCGGCCAAAAAATTAAACATGTTGGCTCTTCAATCCTTAGGTAACCTAAACAGTGTTTTTATTAATAGCTATGACCTATGCGTGGTTGATCGCCTTAATAAAAGTACGTTGTCGGTTACGGGTTAAATGTCATTTATTCTTTCGGTTAAACATTGATGCTCCTTTCGGTATAATAGTTTAGCTGCAATGCTGGTTTCCGTTGACCTTACGTGATGCCCACCGCAGCTGATGGCGACAAATTTGCTTTAATCGGGCGGCGCCTATTCTTAAATTAACCCAAAGTACGTCATTACGGTCATAAGTTCAATTTTAAAAGGGGGAACTGAAGTCAATTTTTAAGAATATCTTAATAAATGGAAAAAAATACGCTGATTTCAAAAATCAAATCAGTTTCTTCCAATATTTTTTGGTTAAAGAGTTATGAGCAAATATGTATTTCATTTTATGTTAGGGGATTTCCCGTATTACGTCACTGACGTTGTTGGGATTTCGTGCATATATGCATTGTATACAATCATGTGTCAGTTTAGAGGTGAATTACTAACAGAAGCGCCTGCAGGAGCGTTGTATTTTCGTTTTTTTTAT
>CH002005.1:29637-95388 GCA_000149265.1 Ciona savignyi
TTTCGTTTTTTTTATGGAGACTTAGCATAACACTTGTAATATAGCCTTACTGAACCAATGTACATGGTGACAGCTTACTTTAAGCGCGGTCATTAAGGCCTGCACGGTCCTGGACCTAAGCTGAATGCTGAGGTATACAGGTCTCGTATTTAAATGACTTTAGAATAATAAGTCATAGCAATTTATATCATAAATAATAAAAGTGAAAACAGAACAAGAAAACTAAAACAGAATGCATTAAACTGTAACTGCCAGCAATTTATAGAAATAAACCAGCCATTAGGCAAAGGCTAGACTATGCAGTGGGAAAAGCCTATTTCTTTTATGGTTTACCTTGGCTGTTTGTATAATGTTTTGCTGTTGTGTATGTGGTGCATTTATTGCTGCTGTTATTGAAACTGAGCATTAGCCTGTGACTGGTTGAGAAGACCACTTATTGCAAAAACCAGTTAATCCACAGTTGAGTAGCTGATGTGTAGTCTAACAATAAGTACACAGCAAGCACTCAGATAAGTAAGTGAAGAATATATATAATAGATCTTTAGTTAACTACCTAAATAAGTTAATAAGAATATACCCCATTTCTAATTTAGTTCTTTTTATTAGATATTGTAAAATGCCTAAAGTTAAGCCACTGAGAAGGAAGAAAGAGTGATTGGAGTATATTGTTTTGCTCCGAGGATGTACAAATTCCTATTACAGCACACGAAATTCCAATCCACCTGTGCTCTTCCATCGATTTCCTCACAACGACAAAAAACGGTTGAAGCAATGGATACAACAATGCAAGCGTTCTAAACTACCTGGAAAAAGAACCGCAGTGTGTAGTGC
This sequence comes from Ciona savignyi, assembly GCA_000149265.1. NCBI lineage: Eukaryota > Metazoa > Chordata > Ascidiacea > Phlebobranchia > Cionidae > Ciona > Ciona savignyi. Next base: position 30,469 of record CH002005.1, read on the forward strand.
ACATATTTGTGACAAGGATTATCATAGTAAAATTGTATTTGACTCCAATGGAGTAGCCAAGATGATGAAAACAAACCACTTGGTGAAAAATACAGTTCCAACAATTTTTAATTTTTCTGATTATGATTTTAAACATAGTGATCAACCCAGTACATCAAGTGCAACTTCAAGAACTTCTTTATCCAAGCAGATAATTGAAAAATAAGGGCTTTTAGTAATGCAAGTCCAGTCTGGCGTTATTTTGTGCACAAATGCATGTACATTCATGCAGCATAAACATTCTTGCGGTGTGTCCATAAAAATACAGTTTTTGCAACGGCACCAAGTCATGTCAATAGGTAATGTTTCTAAATAAACATTTTCTTCTATGGGGCTTGCATCTTCAAAGATACTTTCAGACGTTTTCCTTGGTTCAAACGCACATGACTAAATTTGTGTTGTTTTATTGTGTACAATAAAACTTCTTTCATCCATGCCAGAATGCTGAAAACTGTCATCCATTTTAGTGTTACAACATTAACTTAAATTTACCCTAGAAATGAAGAAAACAAAAGAAATTTGTTAAAACTTCTATGCATATGTATACCAAATCTCTCACACTCTCAGTTTGTAGCCTAGGGGTTGATAACAACATTGCTAGTCTACGTTGCAGATTATGGCTATATATTGAAAAGCAACAATCCTGAAAGAAATAGGCTGTTCCCACCGCATAGTCTGATCTTTGATTGATGGCTGGTTTATTTCTATAAATTGCTGGCAGTTACAGTTTACTGCCTCCTGTTCTAGTTTTCTTGTTCTGTGTTCACTTCTATGATTTATGATATAAATTGCTAAGACTTATTATTCTAAAGTCATTTAAATACGAGACCTGTATACCTCAGCATTCAGCTTAGGTCCAGGATCGTGCAGGCCTGAATGAGCGCGCTTAAGGTAAACTGTCACGCGGGTACATTGGTTCACTTAGGCTATATGACAAGTGTTATGCTAAGTCTCCATAAAAAAAACGAAAATACAACGCTCCTGCAGGCGCTTATGTTACTAATTCACCTCTAAACTGGCACATGATTGTATACAATGCATATAGGCACGAAATCTCAACAACGTCAGTGACGTAATACGGGAAATCCCCTAACATAAAATAAAATGCATATTTGCTCATAACTCTTTAACAAAACAATATTGGAAGAAACTGATTTGATTTTTGAAATCAGCGTATTTTTTTCCATTTATTAAGATATTCTTAAAATTGACTTCAGTTCCCCTTTAAATCCTTTAGTCGAAAAAATAGGTGTTTACATTGAAATTAAAGCTTTTTTGCGAATTCCTTTATTAACAACAGTACATACAATCAACCCAAGAAACAGACAGTGACGTTTCCACGCGTGTATTGTTACTTTGACAAAGCAAAAGTATTTCGGCGAACGGTGGCGTTGTTAATCCACCGACTTTGCGTCATAGTAGATCTTAGATAATGTCTTCAACCGTCGAAGGGCGCTACATTTCAGCTTCACACGTGGTGCATGGCAAGGTGAGTGAGGTAAAGTCGCAAAACTGCTTCCAAATTTGGAAGCATAATTTTTAACACATCGTTCTCTGCAAATAGTGTCTGCACCATTGCGACAGTAGAGAGATCCGAAACCTTTGCAGCGAAGCTATGAAATTAGTTGATCTCGCAAATTAAACGGTCTTTCATTAGGTCGGAAACGTAAAGCTTCTCTAATTCCCGAGCAGAATTTATAATTTCGGTTTTTTATTTAAAGGAATGTTTTCTAGATGTGTTGCGGTGGACAAGCCGTTTGCACAATACCGCTTTAAAATGGCTGAAGCCGCTTTGCAGCAAATATATCGTGTGATAGAAAGCTCCATAGAATACAGACAGACACTTCAACCGAAGAAGTCTGCTACTACGGCGACCTGTCGTTCAAGGGCGACTGCGCCCGTGTAGTTATATTTCAGAGTTGGAGGCATTATCGGAAGGTCTGAAGTAAGCGGGTGCAGCGCGCTCAATGGCAAGGCTCCGTTTCTGCATACCTCTTTGATCCCAACCAAACGTTACGGGGTGATTGGGAAAGTAGGTTGAGTGAAGGAACTGTTAATTTTTTATATTTGACTGCCCAACTACAAACCTTACATCGTGCACAATCATTAGCTTTATCATACATAATCAAGCCATGCATGATCAACTTGCCAAGATTTTTGAAACTTTCTTCTTCCACGAGAATTTACAGCCGTCTGTAGTCAGTAAAGGGGCTCATCGACTGGTGCAGCGGAGACGGTAGGTTCATCAGGGGCTGGTACAAGGATACTTCCGAGAAGAACGGATTCGTTTAAAGCTGACACACTTGCATTGCAGGAAATAATTGGATTAAGTACAGGGAGGGGAATGTCGTCCTTGGGATGTAAAAAAGCATTTATAGAAGGCAGGCTGCTTGGAATTTTTCTTTTCGCTTCTGACATATTTTATACTTTTGGGTATGTATATACTTGCTTCTTAATTACTAATATATATATAATAACTTTAACTTAATATTGCTCTTATTATATATACTACACTGGCCACTGACTGATATAATACCTCAATTGTAAGCTCGTTGTTCCGTAATAATGTTGTCCGTTTCGTGTAGGATTCAGCTTTAAAATATCATATTTTTTAATAACTTTTATAAACATTCCTATAGCTAAGCTGATGTAAACAGGAGCAGTGTTTTAAATACACAAATAATTAGTTTTCGTAAGTTTGTCTGCGTATTCTCTAGGTTTCAGTTCAGTCTCTGCATAGAGCTGAAATTGCATTTAGTTTGAATCTAAATGGAAGAAAGTTGTACAAAGCATATTATCCGATAGCTTTCGTAATACAAGTGTTTACAAACCCAGTGTTTCTGCGCGAGATCGTCGTCCTACTATTTACAAAGCCGACCGAAATTAAGATAACAGTTCTCTAAATTCCCCATGGCAAACGGCAAGTGCAGTCCAATAAGTCGGAAAAAATACCGTAGGCTTTTCTGTTATTACCCAATTACGCCCCCCGTACTTGGCGATGAATATCTATTTTGCTATCACCATTAACGATAATAATTATATACTGTGTAGCAATAGCAAATTTAAATGGAACGTTAAATAAAATATTTTGACAGAATTGAAAATCCTTTGAAATCCAGGTCCAGTGATGAGTGAGCTATTTATTGGGCGAATTTACAAGCCAGAAAGCTTACCGAATCCTCCAAACCGATATATAATATAGGTAGGTTCCAAGTCCGGTGGTAGCAGCTCCGTTAATAGCTCTGAAGCTGCTTGGGTGTTCGATTTTCAAGTTCCATGAAGCAAATGCTCTTTGGTGCTTTGCTGATCCCATGCAAATAAGGGAACTTGTTTTGAAACAATTAATGAAGTTCAAAAGGTACTTACAATAATTTGTGGTTCTTCCAACAGCCAAGTATGATGGCTCAATTTTCATAATACGCAGCGCCTTTTTAAAGATTCCGAGACTTTTTCAAAGATGTAATAGACGGTGTTTCTATTAGAAATGCCATTGACTTACTGACAGACAAATAAACCGTTTAACTAGTGGGAAAACACAATGAGAAAGAAGCGCAGGCTTAATATAATAGTTCTGGTGTAAACTGGCAACCACCGGTTCAGGGATGCAGTAGATGACAACAATCTAAAAACATGGCCGAATGAGGAATGCAAAGAAAGACACCCAACAAGCTGCTGTACCTACCACCTATGCAGCACAAATAATGTTTCTGTGCAGACAGTCACTGGCATTTATTGCTACGTGACTCCTAAGACATATATGGTTATAAAAAGACAAGATGGGCTAACCTCGTGGCAATTAGGTAAAGCGTTTATTTCCCTTTGTATCTTATAATTAGCGGGATTCTGGTATATGCACTTATTTCAAGCATCGTTTCAAATTTGATCTCGACAACTTATAAATTCTAAGAAAATGGACCCAAACAACAAATAGGCCGTCGTCTTATTCACCTAGGATAGCGATTCGGGTTAATGATTTGGACGTTCCTTTAATTTAGTAGAACCAACTGCGCATTGCATGCACTCTGGGACGAACTATCCAGACCAAATTTATATAAATACCACAGAAGGGATGAATAATGTTCATCACTTAAAATCAGGAGCCGGTTAACCAACCAATTAATTACCCACGGTGAACTCGTATCTCAGTCAATTTGAAAAAAGATCAAACCATCTTTAAAAATAACTTGCCCGTTTGCATTGTCGGTAATGGAAATTGTTTTAGGGTCATGTCAGAAAGACGTATGCTTAAGCATACCGACAAAAAAAGAACCACAATGTGGTCTTTTACAACTTCTGCCTAATATCACCCCAATCGTTTCGTGTTTTTCAATCCCATTATGACGACAACCTAGCAAACCTTCAAAATACCCCCGGACACTGGTTGTTGAATCAGCACCACACCGAATTTAAACTAAACCAAGTGCACAAATACTACAATACCAAACGTTTTTACTGTACGCAGCATTTCCGACATCCAATCTTATCAACAGCGACAAAAAAGTTCCGACTGTTACGGATATTAACTATATAATTTCTATGTTTCACACGAGTCGGTGTGAGAGTTAATTTTTAGCTCCATGCGGTCAGTTTTGGTTCGATAGTTAATCTAAAGTAATCTTAAATTGTGTTTGTTAATTTGATTTGTAATTAATAGTGTGTAAGAATAATTAACCATTATATTTGAATTAGGGCAAATGGTAGAGAATCCACCCTAGAAATCGCATTCTTTCCTTTTAACGCTAATAGAACACAAGTGAAACCCAATCTGTGTTGGTTGATTTACGTAGAGACTTAGAGCCTTCGATACAGGCTTCCAGCCAAGAGTTTGGGAATACCGTATAGGTTAAGAGGCGATCGCTGGGCACCATTACCCTTAGCAGCAAGTAGATGCTGCAAAATAGAAGCAGAAATCTGGACTGGTTACCAGACTCTACATTATTTCAAGGGTCAGGTATCCATCTCTGGACAGACTCTACATTATTTCTAGGAGTTCTTCCCTGGGCGGTGAAGATACAATATTTCTAGGAGTTCTTCCCTGGGCGGTGAAGATACATTATTTCCAGGTTTTCTTCCCCTGGGCGGTGAAGATACAGTTTCTTGGTGACTTCTCCTGTGTGGTGAAGGTACACTATTATTATTCCTGTGTTTAAAGAAAAGTTGTTTCAAGAGCTGTACTCCCTTGGATGGTGGAGAAGCATTTGAAGTTTTCCCTCTGAGGTAATTGTATAAATACTAATAGGAGGATGGATGATTTAAAGGAAATTAGAACAACTCATTTGGCAAGTGTTGCCAAAGTAGAGAAAAAAGTTGTATAAAGCAATTCTTAAACAAGAACCCAAGAATGTTGCCAAATACAAAGTTCGATTCGATAGTACATGTGAAAACTGTTTAGTTGTATGTCGGGAATACCTAAACATATTAAAAAGTGAATCTGCATGCGAAATTGCAGTGGAAAAAATCAAGGAGGTCGAGGATAAACGTTCCATCATGGAAAAGAAGTATAGAGATTTTCTACAACTGTGTGCGTCCAGTCAGGCCAGTGCTGTGGCTTTAAAGGAAGATGGTAGGACTATTTCAACTAGTTCACATAGTTCTGGACACAGGCGAAAGACAAGTCTGCTCAAGCTGCAAGCTAAACAGCTTGAGCAAGAGGCGGAATTACAAAAGAAACATTTGAAACTACTGGAGTTGGAACTGTCTGTATCCAGGGCTAAGGCTGCGGCAAGAGAAGCCGAACTGTTATCAGAAGGGAGCCTATTCGATGATGAGGGTTCAAAGATATCAATGCCTTTAATTTCCCTTAGGGCACATGCTGCCAAGGGAAAGGCTGTGACTGATGTATCTGGCACTGGCAGGGACAAATCAACCAAGCCATTGGGGCCGGTAAGTGATTCCAAAGTTATTGGAAACAGTGTTAATGTTAATAAGGAGAGTAAAAGTATACCCATACCGGTGTTAGAAAATAAGGACAACTTGGACAACTCCATAAGATGTTGGGTGACTGTCACACCCCTAAACCGGGTAAGACTGAATATATGATTAACCCAATGGGGTATTCAAACCCTTTACTACCAAGTATGGATCTTGGTAGCTTTGATGGTAATATTTTGGATTTCTATTCATTTATGAAGGATTTTAAGGATTTTGTTGAGTCAAATGTCTCGGATGATGGAGCAAGGCTCAAATTTTTGCTGCAACTCTGCAAAGGTGAAGCACACGAGACAATTAAGTGTTGCAGGATAATGTCAAACAGGAGTCTTGGGTACAAGACTGCGTTGCAGCGACTGCAGAACAAGTACGGAGAAAGATACAGTGTTGTCCGGGCCTTCATGAAAGAAGTAACCGATGGACCGGTTCTCAAGTCAGGTGATGCCGATGGATTGTTTTTGTTGGGAGACAAAATGTTTAATTGTTATACCACTTTAACGGAGTGGGGATATAGCCAGGACTTGAACAGTTCCTCCAACCTCGAAAAAATATATGATAAGCTTCCTGATCATATCAAGTTAGAATTTTGCAGATTGAGCACCAGGAGACGAGCTGATGGGCTTCAGCCTACATTTGATGACCTGATGAACTTGGTCCAGGAGCACGCTCGAGCTACTCAAGACAATTTTTACCAGAGGTACTGTGGTTCGTTAAGTAAATTTAAGGAAGAAGGACCCAAATACAGAGCACCAAAAAGGTTAGTCTCTGCAACAACAGCTATAAATGCTCCTAGAGAGAGAGGTCACCTTCTATGTTGTGTGAACAAGCACATCCATTGTGGAAATGTGATGCATTTAGGGAAAAAGGTGTGCAGGAAAGGTGGGACTATGTAAAAGAACATAACCTTTGTTTCAATTGTTTAAAAGCTAACCATGCATTTCGCTACTGTAGTTATCAAGGACGATGTTCGGATTGTGGAAAACGACACAACTCCCTTTTACACTTCCCTCGTTCAGATGCAAAGACTCCTTCCGCGAATACGAGTGACCATGTCATATCATCCGTATCCACTTCTGAACAGAACCAAGACGTAAAGGCACCGAAGAGCCTCAATGTGGTACCGGTAAAGGTATGGACTAAATGTCCCGGGGAGTGTATTAAGACATATGCATTTTTGGATAGTGGAGCAAATATATCTATGTGTTCCCAAGCATTGGTAAAGAAACTTGGTCTTGATGTTGGTGAACCCAACTTTAAAATCGAAACACAAAATGGTGTTTCCTCCCATGGTCTGGTTAAGGACCTGATGTACATTCAAGGCATTGAGGAGCCAAATGTGTTTAATATAACAAATGTTGTTGTCTCAGATAAAATTATGGATGTGCAAAGTAGCATTCCCACTGAAGATATAGCAGCGCTGTACCCTCATTTAAATGATTTACAGTTTCCAAAGATAGATAGATAATACCACAGTCGAATTGCTGGTGGGCAACGATGTTGTGGATGCGTTCCGGTTGAAGGAGCAACGATGTGGCCACCGTGGTGAACCACTTGGTCTACACACGGGTCTAGGCTGGTCGATATTTGGAGCGGAATTGAATTCTAAGGATGGCAGTGTGTCATGTACTTACAATCAATTCCTGGGCAAAGATGTGGCGAAATCGGACAAGCACTCTTGTGATGAAGTGCTATCAGTGTCTGCACAGGACTTTAAAGATTTAAAAGTGCCACAGAAGAGTGAACTGTCAAAAGAAGATGATGAGTCCAAGGCTATCATGGATTCCACTGTGGACCAGGTTGGTTCAAACTTCCAGGTAGAACTTCCATGTAATAAAGGAAGCAACGATTCCCTTTCCAATAAGGAAATTGTGGCAGAGAGAGAACTTAGTTCATTAAAGAAATTTAAATGTGATCCCGAGCTTCCTGCTAAGTGCTTAAGCAATAGTAATGAATTATTAAGTTCTATTGCAGAAACAGAGATATCACCTTTACTGAGCAATGGATACCGCCCTGTGCTGTTTCAAAAGCAGGTGCATGTGTGGAACACGTCGGTCGACTGTTTCACGTGCAATGACCAGATGGGATGGGACTACTCTGTGACTGATCTGCAGGGAAATGTCTCGGAAAGACTGGCTACATTCAAAAGGTAACCTGGAACTGGAAGAGGTAAACCTTACCTAGATGTTTTAAGCCAGTATCCTTTATCCAAGAATTGAAATTGTGTACATTTTGCGATGTGAGCAAACCAGAGTATGGAGCAGTAAGTCAATCAAGGATAGTTGGCAATAATGATGCCATATCTTGTTCCTTTGTGATGGGCAAGTTCCAAGTCGCTCCGATAAATCCTATAAGTATGCAGATGTTGGAATTGACTGCTGCGGTTGTTGCAGTCGAAGTAGTGAACAGTACTTGCAATGAAAACCCTATTTCTCCAAATCATTGGAGACACATGGATACAAAGAGAAATCCTACCGACATTGGTTTAATGTCAGGTGAGGCATGGAAAGAGAAAATGTGGTTGAAGGGGCCGGCGTTCTTGTATGAGCCGGAGGATCAATGGTCGGTGTGCCATAGTGAACCAGTGAAGCAGGGGCAATGGACAGAAGGAGTGATCGACCACTGGTTGTATGACAAGACTTGAAAGAAACACAATTGTGCTTTCCTGAGGGCCACATTTGATATTACTCTCCTATGTGCTTTAACTTTCGTTCCTTTCTTTTTCTTTCTAGTAGCTAACTGTGTCTTTATGGTCTATGTGTATGTAAACTCATTACCGGTGTCTTTTGATAACTAATGTTAACTTGATGACTAGATAGTCGGTGATGCATGTTTTTGTGTATTAATATCCGTTTTGTATTTTGAAATTATTTACCCTATGGTTGAAAATAATTTGGGGCCGGAATGTTACGGATATTAACTATATAATTTCTATGTTTCACACGAGTCGGTGTGAGAGTTAATTTTTAGCTCCATGCGGTCAGTTTTGGTTCGATAGTTAATCTAAAGTAATCTTAAATTGTGTTTGTTAATTTGATTTGTAATTAATAGTGTGTAAGAATAATTAACCATTATATTTGAATTAGGGCAAATGGTATAGAATCCACCCTAGAAATCGCATTCTTTCCTTTTAACGCTAATAGAACACAAGTGAAACCCAATCTGTGTTGGTTGATTTACGTAGAGACTTAGAGCCTTAGATACAGGCTTCCAGCCAAGAGTTTGGGAATACCGTATAGGTTAAGAGGCGATCGCTGGGCACCATTACCCTTAGCAGCAAGTAGAGGCTGCAAAATAGAAGCAGAAATCTGGACTGGTTACCAGACTCTACATTATTTCAAGGGTCAGGTATCCATCTCTGGACAGACTCTACACCGACATTAGATTATTTAACCAAAAAGTCTCCCTTTATCTGGTGGCCTAATAAAGTTTAACAAATTCTTATTTATTTTATATTTATCATCTTGCTCGACGAAACGATTACTGACTTCTATTCAGGATACTTCACTATGCACAAAGGAAAACTGTTATTTCAAAATAAGAGAAAGGACACACAGCAATTACGAAAAAGCTTGGAAAGGGGGGGTGTATGCATCCTATTACTTTAAATAAAGCGTAAATCAAGGTAAGTTTTGCACAAGGACCACCAAGCCAAAATCCTACACAAATCACAAGACAAAGTTGTTAAAATATCGAAATATTCATCAGTCCATGTATCTATCAAGCAACTAAATATATAATGAATATTACTTGGATAGATCACCGATGGCTTCGCAATGAAGTACTTGAAAAAATCAGTTACAGCATCTACAAATATAACAATAAACAAGGGAAAGTAGACAAAACCAATACACGGAAGAAATACCACTAAAATTACGCGATGAGGTTTTTGAAATTATTGATATGGTACAAACAAACGCATTCTAGGTTATTTAGTTAAAGTAGAAACGTGTTTGCTGTCAAGGAAAAGTGGTGTTTGTGGTCAAAAAGCATTATTTGTGTGACTGAAATGTGTGACTGAAAGCACAAGAAGACATGCAATTCAAACAATAAGAGGAGAAAACAAATGTGCCGACGCACAGCTTCAAAAGCTGCTTCTGTTAAAAGGTAAAAAAGTGTGTGAAAAAAACAAGGAAATCAAGGGTACGAGACTGCCCGCAAACTCGACATGGATATTTTAAACGAATGATCACTAGCGTGGAGGCCAACGCGGCAGTGGTTCTTGCGACGGCCACTGCACAACCAAGTTTTTGTTACATGTTTTGTTTTTGACTGGAAAGTACTGGTTTGTTTCTTGTTGATAGTGAAAGTCTGTGTTGTTTAATTACTTTAATGAACCGGGGATTTTAGTGTGCTGAGCACGGCAAATGGTAAGATACGTACCTACGGCACGTAACGGCAGAGTTCATTCAGCTCACGCTAGATTTTGGTGACATTTAAGGCTGGTTTACACGATGCGTGGCGAAACGAGACGCAGACAAACGCGGTGAAGCGAATTATCTTGTACTGTTTACACGTACGCGCAGCGATGCGTATCGCCATGACAACAATCGTAAACTATTTCGTTCGGTATTTGTTTCTTTCACAACAATTTTATTTGAAGCATTTTTTTCTGAATTTAAAATGCCGATAACAAGCATACGATCGCGCAGTACAAATGTAAAAATTATTCAACATCACGCAGCAGCACTTTTGCTGTTACGGCAGCAAAAAAAGAAAAGAAAAAATCGTACTGTTTGGGTTCATCCAATTTTACAAAAAAGAAAAGAGCTGGGTAGGCGTAGGCCTTTGCTTTAACACTATTGTGTCCCAACTTGTGTTACAAAAAATAACCGCCTGCATCTTATCACCAGGCGAGTTTCATCGCCTCATTAAAGAGCTACGGTTGGGACGGAAGAGTTCTTTCACCATATATTTTAGGATGAACCCTGACACTTTTGACCAGCTGGTCAACTATATATCGCCACTAATTCAAAAACAGGCTACAGTAATGCGAGAGCCTATATGCCCTGCTGAGCGCCTTGCTATTACTTTGAGGTAAATAAACAAGCTTGGTGCCAAAATGAAATATCTTATAGGCGTAGTCCTACATATTCTCTTTTGCAGATTTCTGGTAACCGGTGACAGTTACCAAACTATTGCCTTTTCCTACCGGACCAGTAAATCCACGGTGTCCAAAATAGTCCCGGAAGTATGTGCAGCAATATGGACAGCTCTGCAGCCAGTATACCGCAAGCCTCCCACACAGGATCAATGGAAAAAAATAAGTGATGAATTTTACAGGCTGTGGAACTTTCCAAACCTTATTGGGAGCATGGACGGCAAGCATATTTTGATGCAAGCTCCAGCAAATACAGGATCACTGTACTTTAATTATAAAAAGCATTTTAGTATGGTCCTGTTTGCAGTATGTGATGCAAATTATAAGTTTACAGTTGTAGATATTGGGAGCTATGGATCCCAATGTGACGGTAACATTTTTAGAAATTCTAATTTTGCCAAACAGCTAAGGGAGCAGGTAAACTTGCCCGATGATTCCCTGTCTACCAGGAACAAACGTGGCATTACCCCCATGTGTTTGTGGGAGATGAAGCGTTCCCTTTACAAGTAAATTTAATGCGTCCCTATCCTGGAAGACACCTTGACCCTTTGAAACGGGTTTTCAACTATAGATTAAGCCGTGCTCGTCGGGTTATAGAAAATGCATTTGGCATTATGTCCTCAAGGTTTCGAGTTTTTCGACGCCCAATATCTGTAGCACCTGCTAGGTGCGACAGCATTGTTAAATGCTGCACAGTTTTGCACAACTTTTTATGCAGCAAATCAGCATATTGTGAGGACAACGCATTTGATTATGAGGATCGCAATGGTCAACTGCACCAGGGTACTTGGCGCAACGACCAAGCCGCTCGTGCATTTGATCGATGCGTGCAACTTGGGCGTGGTCACTCGCAACATGCTGCATTTGTGCGAGACACTTTTTCGAATTATTTTTCAAGTGAAGTTGGAATGGTACCCTGGCAAAATAGAGTGGTGTTAGGGCATTAATTGGAAGCCTACATGTTAGGATTTGTACCACACTATTTTTTTGTTATTTTTTAGAACATAAAACTGTACTAAATTTAAACGGTAAAAAATAAAACATTTCAATGGTTGCTTTGTATATTTATTTCTTATTGATAATCGTTACTGGTTGACTGAATGGCATCAACAATTTTTAAGATCTGCAATTTAACAGAGGATTTTAATTTTTTTGGTAACATTTTAACATCACTTGCTATTGCGGAAAAAAATGCATCATCCCCATCCGGTAATGTAGAAATTGAATCTGAGATAATAAAATTGAAATGTATGAATACGTTTATTTGAACATAAGGTTTTTGTTTAACCAAGCTTACCTGATGTCTTTTTTAATATCTTAAACAACTCTTTCTCCACATCTGTTGATGCGGGTCTTTTTGTCCTTTTAGCTGGTGTTGGTGGTGTAGCTGTTTCACACTGCAGATAACATATTTGATTAAAATTGGAACTTCAATATATTTTTAATTTAATTTCAGTATTTGAATATATACCGGTACGGTTATACGGTACAAAAATTTGGTATTGGCTAGTGCAAAATGTCAGTTGATATAGGGCCCACCTGAATTTGGTTGAAGGAGTCCAGCGAAAATGCACCATCGCAGTCAATAACCACCTCTTCCATAGGAAGATTGATATTTGATGAAGTGCTAAAAAAAACTTTATGGTTATAACATAATTAGGCCATGTTGAGTAGTAATCTTCTGGTATAAACGCAATCTGAGATTGATAAGACAATCATGTTTATCCCCATGGGTGGGAAAACAAAGGAGTAACTTAACAGAGGCATTGCACTGTGTTGTGTAAAATACATTGATTTTAGTTTTTGTTGAACAGTTTAGTTCCCAAGTATAAACAGGCAATGTTTGTCTGTTAAGTGCGTTACCCAAGAACACAAGCGACTGGCATGGTTGGTTTCGATCTCGCACCCTTATGTCTGATCCCACCCCTTATCGATCCTCCGAACAGTTTAAGTCATAATGTATACTTTCGATTTTGAATGAAGGGTTCCAAAAATCTCACCCTCTCCATTAGTGACCACACCGGAGAGAAGCTGCACCCAGCACCAGACTTTGTTTTGTTGGTCTGTGCCACCTTTTCCCTGCGGTACTTATCTCGCAAGGATCGCCACTTTTTTTGGCATTCATCGACTGTAAAAAGAGATTAAGTCCAACCGATACGAGTATCAAATAAGTCCCGCCCATAATTGTAAATTGATTCATCTATCGGTATGTATTTGTTTTGATTACGATACGCAACACTAACAAATTTGTGTGAAGCTGAACTGTATGAATGTCTGATTGTTGGGTAATTTTTTAAAGACCTTTTTTTCACATATAATTTTTTGTGAAACATGATACTAGTACCAGGTATCTAATTTAGGGGCTTATAAAGTATAATCTTTATCTTCTTGGGTGAATAAAAAACTGACTAAGAGGAATATGTAGTCACAACTAATCAGTAGCCTGGCCTGACCACAAGTGTAGCCTATAGTGTATATGTAGGGTAGGTAGGCCACCCTGTAATTTTTAATTTATGCATGTCCAAATGTAAAAAAAATGTATCTCGGCAGGTAGCCTAATGTCCAAATCAGTAACAAAACTGTAATCTTGACTATGCTTTATCTTACGCTAACCAGATATTTTCATTACAAATGAAACGTCTTCCCACGCCCTTTCTCGTTACACTTTGTCGTGGTATGCTGCCTCTCCTTTGTCATATAAATTCCTTCTCTTTTCTATCTCATCAATTAAAATTTCGTAAAATGAACCTTCCATAATATTACTCTACCTATGAACGTACGTTAAAATATTACAAACTTTATAATTATCGGAGAATCAAGTCTAGGTCTAGATCAAGTCTGATAGCTGCTCAACTTAGTTCATAAATTGCTTGCGAGCTTGCGAGCGAAACGCTCAGGTGCGTTCCCGCGCGAACCAAACGAAGCGAGACGAAACGAAACGAGCGTGTAAACGGTAAAATAAAACAAACAAAAAGAGTTATTTCGTTTCACTTCGGCTCGCATCACCACGCATCGTGTAAACCAGCCTTTAACGCTAGAGCGCTGTATTAATTTCCGACATCGGAACACCAAAAGCATCTTAAAATTCGATTTTTTGAGAGAGAAAGCTAGTGTTCTGGTGGACTTCAGCTCTTTAACCTCAACCATCGGGTCCCGAATTATCAGATTGACCTCAAAGCATGGTATATATAAATAACTAGAGAGTGTCAACCACGTGTTTAACCACCACCATTTGTAAAACACATTTTGTATGCCATATATTCATGCTACAGGGCCCCTAACCACAATTTGGATTTTATACACTGAGTATGTAGTTTGTTTCTGCAAGCATAAACGCATGGGTCCCATAGTTGACCAACCAAACTTCTTTTCAATGTGTAGTTAAAAAAAGAATAAACATCTTAATTTACGAACATTTTACCTTAAATGTTTTAAATTAAACCTTTTTAAGCGCTGTAATGAAATAAAGGAAATTCCCCTAGGTTTAGTAGACGAGTTTCTGTTTTAACATATGTTGGCCATGTTATGTAACAATTCTTAAAGTTTTAATGTCATTTGTCGACTCCTTGTTGGAGATGTCAGAGCGATATGGCATGCCTGTCACAATCATAATTCATAACTATATCTTCGTTTTTAGGGGAATTACTATAAGCAAATGTTTTCTTTCTTTTAATTGGCATAAAGTGTCTAATGGTCTAACATTTAACCAAATCTGATCAAACTTAGAGCAGCCGTTCAAGCGCTATGCCCAAAAAATCTAATTTTTTAGAAAAAAAATGTTTTGGTTTTTAACGTCTCAGGGGAATTTCCCTAGATTCATTACCCAAAATTTTGGTTTCTGCTTATCTAGACCATGTTCTGTTACAAATGTCAAATTTTTATTGCGATTTCATTACTCCTTTTGCTAGATTTCGGGGCAACATGGCATGCTTGTCACAATCATAATTAGAGAACAAAATTCGATTTTTAGGGTATTTCCCTGGGTAATTTTTTTATTTCTTTTAAGTGTTAAATCAGTGACTAATGCACGTACATTCCGCCAAATCTGATTCAAATTGTATCGGTCGTTCAAGCGCTATGCCCAAAAAAAGGCTATTTTTCTAGAAAAAAATACCGTTTTGGTTTTAACGTCCCAGGGGAATTCCCCTAGATTTATCACCCAAAATTTTGATTTCTGCATATCTAGACCATGTTGTCCAACAAATCACCGAGTTTCATTGCGATTCCATTAACCCTTCTGGTAGATGTCGGGGCGACATAGCATGCCTGTCACAATTATCATTTAACAGCTAAAGTTTAATTTTTAGGGTATTTCCCTAAGTAATTTTTTTATTTCTTTTAAGTGTTAAATTAGTGACTAGTGCACCAACATTCTATCAAATTTGATTCAAATTGGAGCAGCCGATCAAGCGCTATGGCCTAAAATGCAAATTTTTTAGAAAAAAATGACCGTTTTGGTTTTTAACGTCCAAGGGGAATTCCCCTAAATTTATTACCCAAAATATTGGTTTCTGCATATCTAGGCCATGTTGTCTAAAAAATCACCAAGTTTCATTGCGATTCCATTATTCCTTCTGGTAGATGTCGGGGCGCCATAGCATGCCTGTCACAATTATCATTTAACCGCAAAAGTTTAATTTTTAGGGTATTTCCCTAGGTAATTTTTTTATTTCTTTTAACTGTTAAATCAGTGACTAGTGCACTAACATTCCACCAAATTTGATTCAAATTGAAGCAGCCGTTCAAGCGCTATGGCCTAAAAAGCTAATTTTTTAGAAAAAACGACCGTTTTGGTTTTTAACGTCCAAGGGGAATTCCCCTCAATTTATTACCCAAAATTTTGGTTTCTGCATATCTAGACCATGTTGTTGTCTAAAATCTCACCAAGTTTCATTGCGATTCCATTATTCCTTCTGGTAGATGTCGGGGCGCCATGCCATGCCTGTCAAACCTTTGACGAAGAAAAAAAAAAAAGAAAAAAAAACGGACAAAAACAATATGTGTCCCATTTTTTCAAATGGGACCCATAACTACTAAAGGCACCAAAAATAGTGAACGGATACATACCGAAGCCGTCTTACCCGAACATTTGGAATGCATATTGTGTGTGATAAACGAGCAAAAATCCAGCTTTGGCGTAATGTAATTCGACACAAACCTCGCATCGATAACGTCGCTCCTTATCCAAAATATGCGGTGCACGAGACATTGGGCCACCCTGGTACAACAATACTGTCGCACTTATAGTTCGCAAGAACCTGTATTCTTTAGACGACGTAAAGAATACATGTGCAAAGTGCATAGAACAAGAAGGAAGACGAAAGAAAACCTATGGCAACACAGCCATGGGGGAACGTATCAGCATTGACTTCAAGCGGCCTGTGAAAGGTAAGGAAGAAATAAGTATCTTCTTTTGGTGAGTTTTCTTATGCCTTCTAGTGCAAGGATACAACGACACGAATGGTCATTTTTTGCTTTGCTTGTTTGGATTTATCCCCTAACCTCACGTGACGTTTTATCTTTACGTACACCCTCCAACAGGAAATTCCCAATGCGAACGTTTTAACTAGACGATATGGCGGACGGTTAAATTATTGCTGAGTAGCAGCCAACTCCCGGAAGAAGTACTTTCTAATGCTTTGCACTCTATCCGATCTCTACTATGCACATCCCACCCACGAATGTTACTCCCCATTAAAGGTTATTCCTCTTCATCAAAATATGCAGCCAACAACGAAAAGTGAGACTTCGGAGTGCTATTTTCTAGCGCCACACACTCTTTTTTGATTTTTTCCAACACTGAAGCAACATTAGGTTTTGGGTTGTGTTTCATGGTTCTGGAGACAATATGGCATGAAATTAAATTAATTAATCTAAACACACGCCTCAACAATTCTTAACATTATAATAAACAATGCATGTACGTAAATTTGACTTGCCTTTTTTGGTAACTTCTCCAATAATTTTAGATGAGCTGCTTGGTTATTCATAAGCATTCCGTAGTGCCTAAACAGGTGCTCTGGAACATAACAGCCATAAACGGCCACTCCACCAAAAATTTTTGTACTGCGGCATTTTTATTAATACGCTTTCTTTGAGCAGAGTAGTAGGTGTCAGTCATTAATTCAATTAATACCATGATCTGTATCTTTGACTGATTTGATATATTCTTGTTGAAGCCAATTCTTATTTGACACGGTGTTGATGTTGCTGGGGCCATCATCATGGCGCCAATTGACACATCCATATGGGGTTTGTTGGCTCGGGTGTCCTTTTTTTCTTACAACATTTTTTCCCAGCGATAGAATAGCTGGTTAGTCATGGAAGTGTGACAGACCACTACCATATGGAATGCCATCAATAAGATCTCTGAACGGATCAGGATAGATACATACTTGGATACATTTAAAAATGCTATTTTTTCCAAATTTCATTTTATGACAATAAGCTTTCCTACTATTAAAAACACACATACACACCAGGAAATTAATATTGGAAGATGGAAGGTGCCTGTCATATGACAAGCAGCGCCGGTCAAATTAAAACTACTGTCAAACAGGAGTTCGTGCCTTATGAATACTGTAAAAGTTTTCCTCGCCATTTTATCTAGAGGTTTCCTCATTAACTATATCATTCAAATCTATAATATAATGTAAGCGTTCTAACCTTTAAGATTTCATCAATGGTGTGATGTACAACTCCCTTCGTTGATCAGGTTTTGGAATAGTTTTGGCTTTTAAAGAAAGCAGCTAAAAGACCAGATGGCATTTATTTATCTGAGTATGTTCTTTTAATATTGCTGCTGCTACCAGTTTCCGATGACCAAACAGGTTCAGTACTGGAGGGTGACTCTGACATTTTGTATATTAAATGACATTGTCATATTAATCTTACCTATTTAAATGTGATGTTGGTAATGTTATTGACTATTGGAGTATTATTATACCAGGGAAATGTGAAACAATGTAACAAAAGTATCTTAACCTGGAACTTTCTAACCTGGAACCGACAACATTCATTAATCTTCGTGCCTGGACAAGGTTAAAATGTCGCAGCAGTTCATCCTGATCAAGAAATTTTACAAAACTGGAGATCAATAACACCCAAATGTTTACGACATTGAACACAAGAGCCCAGTTTATCAGCATCTTCTTGAAGTTCTGGCAAAACTTTTAACAATTCCGGTTCCATAATTATACAGTGGAACCCCGCTTGACGACCACCTCGATAACACGACCACCTCACTATCAGGACCACTTTATTGCGGTCCCAAATAATTTACTATGGCAATGCATTGCATTCTGTTTCAATAACGCGACCACCCCGGTTTCCAGACCAGGACCGCCATTTTTTGGTCCAAAACTTCAAATTTAACTCCGCCAAAGCGACCACACGTGCTCAATGATGTGCTTTTGTCACCAAAATATTAAGTTTAAATTTCTTTTGTGATCAAGACAATAGGTTTACATGAGCGCGTACGCACACACAAAGAAAATTGTGGCTAACAGAACTGAAATTTATAAGATAAATTTCAGAACTAACAGTTGTTTAAAATCTTTTTGCAAAAAATAATGGCATTTAGTTAAAATTTAGTAAAAAGGCAAACGTTTTGACTGCATATGACGACAACTTGCTTTAAAGCAAAACTCACTAACTCGACCACCCCGCTAACGCGACCGCTTGATGACGGTCCCATAGGTGGTCAGGTAAACGGGGTTCTACTGTAATTTAGATACCTTAATAAATCTATATAACAAAACAACTGCTTTAAAACAAGCAAATGTTTTTGGTCAATTGTGTATTCAATAATAAGGGACAGTGGTTATATAACTGATCAATACTAACAACACATACAAGTCACCTATCAGTCCGTAGGCAGTGGCTGTAAACAACTATTTTTTGCATTAATAACTAAACACATAGTTAAGGTATAACTTCTATACATGTCTAAATAAACAAAGATTTTGTTTTAAATAAAGTATAATTAAACAGTTTTGCATCATAAAAAATACTAAGCATGACCAGTAAGTAATCTGCCTTACAATACACATTATTTATGATATTACTGAACTATATATAGCACATTACTAAACTAATTATTGATCCAACAAAATAAAACAAAAAATACACTACATACCATTTTCATCTTTTCTTGGTTCAGAGTGAGATTGTGTCTAAGAAGAGCTGCTTGTATACAGGAGTTTAATCACGTTTCGATCATGTTCCTGTAGTGTAGCCGCCGGTTACTGTGATGTCATCCAAACTAAGTAAGTTCAATGAATTCGCGTTAACGCCATTCGTCACATCAAAAGGGAGACGCTTGTACTGATATATATCATTGTGGTGTAAGAGGACATTCATTTCTCAAGGGTTTGCCGACAACGCGTTAACATTAAACAATCCGTTGTTGAATATTCGTCAACTGCGGTCTGCATAATGCCCTGGATTTATAGTCCCTTTGCGCCGTTTTTCCCTCTCGCTGGAGCACCTTCCGGTTTAGGCGCTAGTTGATACTTTGTTTGAATCTGTACCGGTCAAAGCACTAACCGATTCGGGAGCGTCACAAGATTTTGTTAACAAGGGTTTGTTTCGCCGATCAGCTTTTTAGTCAAAACTTCCGGTCCTGTTTCTCCGATATCTATGGCTTCTTCTCGTCTTTCTTTTACCACGTTTGGGCAAACAAACCTCCGCTACGGTCTCGTTACTTGGTCGATCGTATCACCTCACCTTTGGCGTCATCGATAGCCTGTACGCCGATGTTATCCTTGGACAAGACTTCCCTAAGCGACATACCGAAGTCATTTTTCAAATGGGAGGCACAGAAGCACCACTGAGAATCATTGCAAGTACGCCGCCCACGTTAGCACTTGCAGTTGCTCGTTTAAACGCTCCTCGTTTATTCGAATATATACTTCCCAACTGTACGCCAATTGCTGAAGCTTCTCGTCCTTACATCACCTAGCTACTAGAATCTAACATTATTGAACCCGCTCGTTTCCCCCTGGAGAGCTCCTTTATTAGTGGTCTCACGCAAAGGTAAAATGCTGGTCGTAGATTACTCGGTTACCGTTAACCGATTTACACAACTAGACGACTATTCGCTACCAAAAATAGAATCGTTTCACACTTTGATTTAGATTACATGCATAGGAGTTGTTTAGGAGTTATGAAACGACTTCCTATCTTGTTGAAAAGGGATTAAACGGTAAGCAGCGTGTTTATTGTAAACCACTGTCTCGATCACTGTTAAACCTTTTTTGTATTTTTCAGGTTGTTTGCGGGAAGGCTTTCGCCAAAGGCAATTTCATTTATCTGAGGTTCAACCGTACATCCCTGTGGGATTCAATCGCAAAGACCCGCACCTGAGTATCGGTTATTCATGTTGTATGCTGGGGTCGCTATAAGGACAAAAATATTATGCCCACTTACATGTATGTACACTTTATACGATTTAACTGTGCAATGCGAATTTTGTTGTCGGCAAATGCAACTTCGGAAAAGATAATGCTTTCGCACAATCTTTTTATAATGCAATGTGTCGACTTGAATAAATTGTTTGTGGTTCACTTGAATTAATTATTTGTTTTTCATTTGAAAGTTTCTTGGCAAGACTAAAATTATGTGTGCGCTTAGACTATAAGGCGTCAAATCAAGTTGTTCATCAAGTATTTTATGAAAATAATAATGCAATCCAACTTCATAACTGAAGTAGCAACCCTGCTGGTTCAATTTATGATGAGACTAACGAAATTAGAGATGTTGCGGAAATCCAAAATGCTAAAAACAGGACCAGTTCTCTAAAATATTAATGTAAAAAGCCCTGATGTGGATAAATAAATTAATACCATTTCTTAGACAATTATAAACGCTGCACAAGGAAGGCATACACAAACAAAGCAATTACAACAACATAATCTGAAACTGACAACTTTGTTTCACCACCACTTAATCGAGAAGACTGTGTTATTTTCTCGCCTCTAAACACATCTGAAAATATCAGGTATCTATTTGTATACTAGTGGTCAGATTTTCATTTTTTTGTGGTTGCAAATAGCCGATTTAACCAAAAATTTGCAGACCAATTGGATTACATGTTTCGACTTTAATTGATACGTCTCCTCACAAAAGAAAGGGTAAAGATAGCCCACCTTCGTCAAGTGTAGGGTGCAAAAAAAACTTCCTGCAATGCTGAGCAACAGGAATAACAAACTGGTCACACTAATAAATAATGAGAAAAAAGCATCGAAAATAAAGGGTTTTGTTGATTTTACTCCTGTTGAAACGGATTGTGTGCTTGTAACGCTAACCCTACCGAAGTGGAGTCTAACTTATCAATAATGCACTTAGTTATTATTCAGAATCGCGGTACACTGGCTTGTTTTGTAGAAAGGTCGTCACTTAGGAGCGATGCTTCATGACAAAATCGTTAATGGTTCAATTTTCGTGGTCTGGCTTGGGACATGGCCGTAAAGCCACAAAGAAAAGTTTCAAAGACGACCCCATGAGATAATTGAACAGAGTTTATACCGGTTGGCTGCCAGTCTCTATATATTTTTTAAAATATTGTATATGAACGTGATCAGAACTGACAGTGGAAACTTATCCTAGGCGGGCATAAATGATACTTTGAAATGTACTGGCATTCTCATCAAATTTCTATGATGTAAAATCCGAAGCTGTAAAAGTGGAAGTGGTGCAAGTTTTTTTAAGGAGTACAAGATTGGGATGGCGGTGGACGCAAGAAAAGCGACACTGGCGCAATGTGATGTTGACAAAACAATAAATAACTGATTCCACTGTATCTGTATTAAGCGAAGATAGCTTAACCGAGCTAGCTGCGTGGTTATTTGTGATTTTGTACATAATTGTTCTTTCGGAGTTTTAATTAAAGAATGAAAATATCAAGACCCGCATGATATCATCAAGAAGTGTATTCTAGACATGGCCTATACCAGGGTGTTTCCTGATCATATGCGGAGAAAGGTACAAAAACACGGCGCAGACTATAGGTTATCTGCAGGGAAAAACCTTGGTGTTATCATAGAATACTAACTTACAGATAGAAGGGTAACGCTTTGTTTTTTTATGGCGTCAGAAAGTGGTCTGGCATGAGCACTTGTTTACTGAATTGCGATAACTTCTGCAAACTTAATTAGCTGTTTTCACTTTTTTATACAAAACGATTTTAAGCAAAATAAATGCCATCCCACTGTGCCGTTCCTGGTTGTAAGTGGTCGCGAAAGTTTGCCGAGAAAAGAGAAGTTGCCCAACAATTTTCACAGTGTATCGACCAGACTTTGCAAAATCTAATTGTTTTATCCAAATTTTTGTTGTCAATAAGAGATGCAGCAGCTGGTGATGATATTAAAGACATGTTGAAAAAGGAATCGTAAGTATGCCGTAACATTATTATATTATCTATTTTTTGTCCAGGAATATTTTCAGTTTTACTCTACCTCAACATATAGTGCCTGAAAACAGCCCAGCTTATAATGTAGTAGTAGGTAGTAAACTACAATTTAGTCAAAAGAAAGTCATGTTCCGGAAGATTTTAGTGTTCTAAAAACTAATTTACATCTTTATAAAGGGCTGGAATTTGCCAGACTCATTTTATATCGGAGTATATTATTGTTACTGGAAAAAAGAAAAAACTTCGAATTGGAGCATGCATGGCCATCAGAAAATCTGCCAAAAACATGTAGTTTTAGTAAATTTTACAGAAAGCCACCAGCAGAACGGCATTTACCAGTGGTAGTAAGGCATCACAATATTAATCAGCTACTAAGTTCAATTAAAAAATTACCTGATAACATAAAAGGTTGGTACCGGTATTATAGTATAGATTTTAAAATTGTCAAGAGTATTTTTTTATTTATTGTATATTAAGCTATTGTGGTATGGTTAAATAAATAAATAAATATGCTGCATGTTATATTAAGTGTTTAACATAAATAAAACAAACAAAAATAGCTTAAATACAATCAATGTAATGATAATTTATTTTTTTAGACACATGGATCTTCTTTGATAAAAAGGGGAACTTGGTTGCTGAGTTAAGGGAACCAAATTGTTTAGTTCCTAATATAAGGTAGTGTAGTTATTTTCTAAAGTTCTAATTTTATGAAACATAATGCTATAAACTTTTGACATGAAGTTATAAAGTATTGACAGTTTATCATTTTTCATACGAATTTGTTATTTTTAAAACATTGTTCACAATTTCAGAATAGTGTTTGGCCGAGATGCACGTGTGATTGAGGTATCGTTTTTTGGCTGGTCCATTTCCCCAATTAATATAGGCAATCCACAGATTGACACCATTCATTCTGTTTTAGAAAGTTTGTACAGTGTACAAATTATTGCTTTCTTGCAACTATGAACTTGTTCTGTTAATAAAGGTTCAGTCACTGCATATCATCAATGCAAAGGGATACAGGATTGCCAATTAAAAAAGTTAAAGGACCATCCAATTTTAAAGTGGACCGGGAATTGTATAAAAACAGAATACATCATAAGATCTGTAAGTTAGTAAGTATTCTATGGCTTTATCATCTGCACGTCAAGCATAAATCTTGCAAGGTCACCTTGAACGGGCCGAAGTAGCATTTCGTGGGATACGGCGGGTATATAACAACCTATCTTCGGGTGCAGTGGTAAGAAATAATCATGGGTCTGCTAAATACCAGGCATTGTCTAGTCTAGTATAATTTTTCAGACTGGGCCCTCCGTGATATACGCTTTTTGTTGTAGATGCTTCCCTTCTGGCGTGTACAGCGTCTAACGATGAATTACCTTGTGCTTTTGATGTTATTTGCTGTCGCTTTACAACTTTGGTATTTTAAACCATGTTTATTGCTCTCTTTCAAAACTATTCTCGACATTGCGTTTCGAAGCGTACCATAATTGCAGGTTTTCGAAATTTTATACAGTGTTGTGATGAACTCCCATACAGTCTCCCCAGCCTGCTACAAATGTAGATTAAACTTTTTTGCCCTATTAAAAATAATGTTTTGATGCACAATGAAGTGTGCCATAAACATGTGTTTTTTACAGATTCATATTTTCCCTTTTTTCGCTTTTGTAAAGTCGAAAGGTCAGCAGTCCGAAGCCGCATGCGACTTTACTCCTGATGGTTTGTTTACCCATGCATAAGTGAAACAAACCGAATAACACTTTAATTGAAAAAAAATGTATTAGTTTTGAGTCCCCCATTTATTTTTATTTTGTGGTCCTACACTATATCGAGGTATTTACTTGTTTGGACTGTTATTTGTCCAACAGTCCTAATGCTTCCGGGTACCTCTCGAATCTTTGGATCCATGCAGAACATGCCTCTGAAATACTGCAGTCGAATTCTTCCGGTGGAGCGATTTCGAACTACATTTTATTTCCGACACCATGTAGAATTGTAAACACGACCGTTTTTAAAACCTTTATTCTAAGTGAGTCGCGATTGAATGAGACCGAAAAGAGAGATGCCTCGGGCTTATATATAGCCGTCATTACATAAAGATCTTAATATTGCTAGATATTTTATGTAGTCCATAAAAGTGGTAACAATAAAGGTTCAATGACAACTGAACCCCTTACAACTGAACCCTTTACAACTGAACCCCTACAATTAAGCCCCTTACAACTGAACTCCTTTTAACTGAACCCCTTTAAACTGAACCCCTTTAAACTGAACCCCTTTAAACTGAACCCCTTTACAACTGAACCCATTTCAATTAAACCTCTTTACAACTGAACCCCCTTTTCAGTTAAAAGGATTCTGTTTAAAGGGGTTCAGTTGTAGGGGCTCACTTGTAAGGGGTTCAGTTGACTGGTCACCACAATAAAATAAGAAACCAACCAACATTTCTTTAATTTTTAACTCGATAAAAATAATTTCACTAATCAGCATGAAAGAAGACTAGTTTTTCGTATTTAATATGGGTTTGGGGTAATAAATTTTATTTAAAAAATGTGGGGTTTGGGTAGCCAGCTGTATTTATAATACGGGAATTCAGCTAATTTATGCTAGTTTATAAACTTTCCAGATGTTTCATACATAGTATATGATATTTTCTTATGTAAGCAATATTTTATTTTCAGTTTTTATGTACACTTCTACAACTTTAAAATCTAAGTAAACTGTCTTTTTTGGTAACAAGATAAAGAACAACACAAAATATATTTGAAATTTTGATATTTATTTAAATCTCCCGTTTAAGCAGCTTTCGCCTGAAAGAAAGGAATTCATAAAACTCTGTTTAAAAAAAGTAATGAGTACTACACATACATTAACTGACAATTCAATATAGAAGAATATTACAGAAAAGATATGGCATATTTGAAACCAGGACTAACCAAATCATAAACACAAGTATTTTAATACATCTGACGCTACCATGTATATAAATTAGAACAGAACAAGACGTAATTGATTACCTTTACTGGGTGAGAGCAAGCAAAAGAGCGACATCATCTGAAACAAATATTAAAATATTTGATATTTCCTGGTATGGTTTATTACACTGGCCGGTTAGTTCAATCGCTTTGAGACCTTGTCGATAGCGGAAAGGTTTGTGTATTGGATGTAGCCTCGGAATGGTCGATTTTAAATTGATTCACGGTCGTCGCTTTAGCCAGGTGAATTAATGGGTTAAACTTAAACAGTAGATAAGTCTCACATGAGGATGGGTTTGGTGCAACTTAATGTTATTTTGTTGCTGTACTTTTACTGATTCTAACGGGACCTAATATTATTTCGTGGGCTATGCAAATGACCAATGTTCCAGTTCCATCCTTATATCATTGATTGTCCCATAAACATGTGTTTAAAATATCTAATATAAGGAATATTAGAAATAATAGTTACCAAATTCGTGCAGAGCTGCAGCAATTCTGTAATGAAGAAAAGTTTTACTGACTTTGACGTCTTTCCTAAGTGTTCCTTTGTTAAAACGTATAATAATTCGATGATATGTCAATCGTGCTTACAGCATGATATCAATACGTACTGTCGTGTGACCGAATGGTTAGCGCGACCGATACATATACCGACTCATATAAAGACGGCCCAAGTGACGTACCCATCTTGGGTTCGAAACTTGTGTCGGTAAAAAAGGTATGATATCAATACAACCCGGTAAAAAGTATGAAACCAACACTTACTCTTGTTGGTTCCAGCCTGAAAGACCGCCCTGAAGTCCAACGCCAATAGGTCCAACTCCGACATGTGCACCAGCTCCTACTGCGTGGTTGTGATGACTTTGGTAGTATGGATTGTAGTAGTAAGCATTTGCGCTACTCACGAGAGCGACAAGGAAAATCAGAGCAACCTTCATGATTTAAGTGTATCTGGAGTAAAGTTAGATTTTAAATTTAGGACCTTATTCCAAAACTTAAAACGAAACTCCAGCAGCCTTGGTATTCTTTTGCCAGTTAGTACCAGTCAACGGTCGAATGTTGCGTAATTAAAACCGACGACTTTCATATTAATGTCTGTGGACAAGGTACTAACAAACGCAGTTTGAAGACAACGGAATTTTCACTTGGTTGATAAGCAATTTATTATTACTAACTTTCCTTAATCTAATCTTACCCACTTACTGCATAAGATACCAAAAGGGTCCATATTTATAGCGTTTTTTCGGGAAAGGTTTGTCAGGCTGATTGACATTTTAGGAGAAGTTCCGCGAAATAACTTATGATCCTATCTGATATCCGCGAAATGAAAACTTTAAACGGAAATCTGTTAAATCGGATTCGTTTCATTATTTTATGTCGACTATGTTTTTTTGTTACTTTTTAAAACTTTTTGTATGCTGTAATTACCGTTTTAAAGATATATTTTTCTTATTGGTATGTTAAGTTAGTTATTCACTTATATGGCTTAAAGCCTTAAACTATGGGATGATAACATCCCAATCATGGACAACACAATGCAGTAGCTCCTGTGTAATTCAATGGTTGGTGCGAGATAATCTAACTCTCCGTCTCCGCAATTAACATGGATGTCCTAATAATTAATGCAAGTAATCCCTGTACTTTTATTAAATTTTATAGGTGATGTAACCCATGTCAGTGCTTTTAAATTAATATAACATATATATACTTGGGCTTAGCTGTTTAAGCAACGAATTTGCAAAAAGTGAACACAGTAGAAATAAAATAATGTCAACAAAAACGGTTCAAGCCACTTCTACGGAATCTTTATTTTTCTGGATATCAGATTTGATAACAACTTATTTCATTGAAACCTAATTTGAAATGTCAATCAGTTTGTACAGCATTTCCTTATGAGAATAATAGCTGGTATGTTCTGAGTACGGCTAAAACTTTAGCTAGCTGTATGTCCCAACATTTCGATTTGCCAGGATTTAGTAAAGAACTCACTAGTAAATACTCATTTAATACATTGAGTTTGCCAATATGTCCCTTTTTTAGTGTGTTGTATGTATTGACCGGGCTTACCGCTCTGTACACAGGTTTTAAAGCATCTGTATATTCTTCTCCTATGTAGACAAATATAGCATTCTTATTATAAATTATTTCATTTCTATAAAACAGAGGCACCGTAAACCGATATTGCATTTGTTTATTATGCTTAATACGAGGCATTATTGAGTCACTGCACAGTAAGTTGTTGCATCACAATATTAGTTATTTGTGCATTAATACTGAATTCTTGGACTAAACTGTAACAATCAACTCATTGTTAAGTAAATGCGTATTATGTGTTAACAATACCATTGTGGTTTTGAAACAAAATCGTCAGCAAAAATAGATTGTTTTAATTTCATTCTTCTTGTTTGGTGGTTTTATTGTTAAAATTTGTATATTTCGCTTTGGTTTAACTGTGATCTTATATGGCGAATAAATAGCTTATATAAAAATTCACTTTTTTACCCATGTTATTGCATGTTTGCTATTTTAAAACTGTATTGTATAAAACCAAAATCACCTTTACCAAACACTGTTTCGTGTTTTTAAATAGGTAAAATACAAAAAAAAAAGTTTAAAACTAATTCAACAATTGAGTTCAGAAAAAAGAAAATAAGGTATATTCGAAATCAATACAAATGTGTCATGCATAACATCCCAAATGTGGTTCAAGAGCTCGGGTATATTTTGTCACTTAACTTAATAAAGCATATGTATAGCATTCCAATGGGCCGAAGGTACATTCTATTTGGAAAGTAAGTTTGGAAAACACCTCGCCGTTAGGTGGAAACAAAGATCAGGTTACGTAACAAAATTGGGACGGTTGTATTTTTTAGTTGGTTTATTTTTTCGCTCCTTTTTTACATTAAAAAACAGCACCATTATTTCAAGTTAAGGGGACAGAGTTAAACGGGAAAACTAAAGTAGACAAAACACCTAAGTGAGTAGACACGGTACAATGGAGAAAATGACGTGGTCGTTAAACCTGTAACAAACGTAAATTGCAACAACAAAAAATTAATCAAAATTAATTGAATTTAAAAGCCTTGACTAAAAGTGTGCAAACACGATCCAGTACTAAGGGGAGCCTTGGAAGGGAATCACAGGATAAAGGAGCATCGTAGCTACCGGCGAAGAGCAGTTAATTGCCGGGAAAGGTTGATGAGCAATTATCTCCGTCGATGGAATTACTTGACAACTGAAGAATTTCTGGGCACTATGGGTCCTAAAGACTGCTAACAGAACTTTTAAGAAAAGAAAGACAGTAAAAAAATTGTATAACCCACAGATGACAAGTTCGACTAATTTATATTGCTATTAAACTCTTTTAACGTAAAATAAGCATTACCTATATATCTGAGCCAGTATAGAGCGCTATTCCATGTCAAAGCGCCACATCGGTAACGATAATTGCTACGTATCACCATGTGGGAACAATACCAACATGGCCGCCATGTTTGACCCATTGAGATCTTTCCTAATGAGTCGGATATTTCGCCAACACCAGGTGTCAGACGTCACGTTATTCTTACTACCTCCTATCCGTTTTAACGGGGAAGATAGAAATCGAATATTTGTGGTCACGGGTCATTACGAAAGGTCGAAAACGTGGAATGCGACACTTAGCGGGGAAACCGCACAGAATCAACTCAAACTCGACCTTAAGACGTTTTACGCCTTTTGCCTCAGTTATTTATAAGTCTCATAATGTGATAGGAATTATAATATTATCGGGATTAAAAAATAGTAATGATTATCATACTTGACAAATAAGATAAACAGGTTGGGCACTTATCAGGGTTGATTTGTGTACAAATATATATGGTCAGAACTTTGGAAATGTAGCGCGGTTATTACGCGTCGGTAGAGGTGTGAAATAACATTGTTGTCCAACAAAGCAATTGTTATAAAACAATGTCTAAGGTGTCACATGACTCGTCGCTTTAGAATTGTGTCAATCGTCGTTCGAGAAACGTAAATGTTGGTTTAACACCTTCGGACGATATCGGATGTCTCTGGAGCGCCACCTGTCGATCCTTATCAAATGCATTGAAGCGTAAAAAACAATGACGTCATTAAAATCTTAATCTTGCCAAACACCTGTTCATCTGCGCCTTTGTAAATTAGCGGAGTTTATATGTTCACGGGCCACCACCCTTGATAAGCGCGTTTCATACAGAACACCAATAATAATGTACGGCACGAGTGGCTCGCTTGTGGAGGTTGTAGCTGTATAACGATTCGATGTCAGTGTTCCCAGCTGCGCTGATATTGTGTCTGGCAACACTGGAACTAATACCACAGCTGGTCGCCTAATAATGGACACAGCGATTTTATTTTTTCAAAGACTGACACAAATCTAAACTACTATCCATGTGCATTTGTATAATGCTAAAATGGATGTCATTTTCACAAATTATACATTTTTGATTTTAGCTGATTTTTTTTATGATTATAATTTTGGAAAACGGCTACCTACTCTTTTGACGTAACAGTCGATAGATTTACAGATCACATTATATACTAATCCCACATCAATGCAATATGACGCAACAGTCAATTCAAGGTAAAATGTAATTCGGGTTCAAAATATTTACGGGTCGATTTTTTGACTGTCGTGACGTCATGTCCAATGTGACGTAACATACAACAGTGGCACGTTGACAAGGTTTAGTGACAGCTTATGGTGGGAATAAAACAAGTCATTGGGGAATTCCCGGGTAAGCGAGGTTATAAAGAAGTATCGAAAAAATATTTCGCGTTAAATGGATTTCCCCGATTACGCTGTCATTAAAGACGTGTGTCCAAATTAATGGAGATTTTCCGCGAAGACGCGAAGAGTCAAAATATCGGCGCCAACTTGGAAATCGGACCCGACGCTCAAGAAATAATCTTACATTGTGTCGTAATAACGGAAACAAGTGTGGCGTCACAAGAGATATTGTTCTGCAGCGTTCACACGAATGGACGCAGACATCGACTGAATGGATCGGATGTTCCGCGGGAATCGGACGCCACAGTCGCGGCAGACTTGTTGTGATGGCGTCGACACAAATAATGAGCTTTAATATGCGAACGGATATTTTGGTTCAAGATCAGCGTGGGAGGATTTTAACTGCTCTTCCATTTTCCTGTAAACAACAAATTCCGAAAATTCTAAAAATCAGACTCTGTATAATTGAGTCACTTTTCTTTCTAAACAAATTCTAGACCTCTTAAAACAAACTACATTGTGTATATGGTGATCAAATAGTTATTCGTCGCTTTTTTTCCCTTTTTTTTATAAAGTTTTTTTTTATAAAAACTTTTTAATTTAAACAAGCAAAACAAGAATGCGAGTCTAAACCAGGGGTGAGCAACTTCTTTAATCGTCTGGCCAGAGGTGGTAAAATAAAGTCCATGGTGGGCCGGATTATTACATGAATAGTACTCAATATCCTAATTTTATATTTATTTACTAATGCAAGAGTCACATTACAGGGTATGGTTAGATCCAGTCATCGGGACGGTAAAAATCCATTTACGGGCTGGACCGTATGTTGCCCATGGGGTCTAAACCAACAAAAGTTCAATATTTAATATATTGTTGCATTAAAGCGGTGTAGTAACATGTAATATGTGATTGTAACTGATTCGTGTTTTATCTTGGCGGGTGATGGTATAAGTGCCTATTTGTTTGTCATATGATCAACATCAACACCTATGATCACCAACAACACCTATGATCAACAACAACACTTATTATCAACAACATCACCTATAATCAACATCCATAATCAGCAATATTTATTATATTCTAAGAGTATAAGAGTCGAGAAGAACTAAGATTTTGTGATTTTTGAGTTGATTTCTACGTGCGGGTGTTTGACCTTCTAATGGGATTATACGAATCCCGACACCCGGGCCGATGGCTGTCGCTATTAGCAAGACGCGCAGACGCCTCAAGGGTCACGTAAAGGTCAATTTTGACGTAACTTGACACTGGGTCACGTGATTAGGGTGTGAAATCGCCGGGTTTGTTGTAAACGCTTCATTAATCAACTGCATTTTTAAGAGCTAAAATAATAAAACCTAAAACGTTCAATTTTAAAACACAGCTTACCGCAAAGACACGGATGCGTGTGATAAACGGTGTGATGCACGTATTATCAGAGAAATCAATAATAAGTTTCCTATTAGACATATTGAAAGATTTTGTCTATAACTAAAGGTAAGGTATAAGGAGCGGTTAAGCTGTTACGTGTAGTTAAGTGGCGCGCTTAACCATGCGCCCTTATACAGACAGCGTAGGTGGCGCGCTTAACCAGACAAGCTTGGACAGGTCTTAATTACTTCACACTTGCTGTAATAGATGTTGGTCACCGCATCCGCTTCACGTTCCCAACAAAGAGAGCAATGGATCAAATTCTTTGCCTCCACTTTGTTAAACAAAGTGTCTTCGTTCTCTCGCAAGTAACACAATACCTCATTGTTACGTCACAAACTCTTAACAATTTAACACAAGAGCTTCACACCTTGAAACAACGGAAATGAATTAATTTAGTTTCGAAATCAAAATTTCAAATTAAATTCAACTCCACCGGAATCATGGTATGAATGTTACAATTGATTTAGACAACAACATACACATTGCTAATAGTTTTACAGTTTGGTTTAAAGGTGGCGCTGCTACGCAGGTTATCCTGTATCGATTATACATACTAGTTAAAACTGTGGAGTGTCATATTTCTGACATCATATCGTGTCGAAACTACAGGAAGTATTTTGAAAATATCGCGAATTATTAACCCGGACTCAATGAAGACTTAATATTTATCGACCTTTGATGGTCTGGCTTCATTAGACGCAAGCATTTCCCGGTAACCAACTTTAAGATATACCTTGTCTGTTGTCGTGTTCACAGCAATAACATAAAGTTTAATCAGCAGAGACATCGTGTTGTACATTCGTCGGTACGATGAAACGTCACTGCTGGTTGGAATAAGATTTAGTCAGCGTACCGCCATCTTGAATTTACGAGCGGGATGAAAATCGTATGAAAATCGATTTGTTGGATCGTAAATTGTCGTCGAGATATAACAATACCTTGTTTCGTGGAGCTATATTTTGCACTCTTGTTAAAGCCTTGGGTAAACTAGACTAACTTCAAACATCCCGACATGATAATATTTTACACCATCAGATTTAAAACCTGTGTCAATAGATATATAAATCGTATTTTTCTTCTGACATCAGCTTTAATATTAAACCATATATTTTCATGTCCCTTTACCAAGTTCATATAAAATGTGTTCTTGTATTTTATCAAATCAGAAGAGTCCTTCCGTATCGTTTCATGGATATCGCTAATTAATATGTGACGAACATAGGGGCGCGCTTATCCAGGACTTACTGAACAGAGTTGATTTTAGGGACTGAAAATCTCCCATATATTTATTGGACTAACATGAACCAACAACGTATGAGGTCGATGTAACGAAATCACCCAATAATGATTCCAGATAACAACCTCAATTAGGGTTCGGATCAAACAACGATTCGACTCTGCGATATCCACGTTTCGAGCCACCGAGGCGTGAAAGCGGCAGTTTCGACACTAAACTCGCATCACAATCTAAGCTTTTGAAGAGCGGTACATTGTAGTTGACATTGCTACCATAAAACCAGTCCAAACCAGTTTATTCCGGTTCTCACGCGCTAAGGATCGCCTGCTAACCCTACATTATGAGATTTTTACGACATCTTGATAAGTATTCAAGAAACAGACTGTTTAAACCAGTTACTTGAAAATTCCTTGATTAGTTTGGTTTACATAAATCTATTCAACTCTATGTAAATAAAAAATACATTTGAATAAACTCATGTTTTTGTTTATTCATTAAAGTTATTTCATTAAGTCCATTTAAATCTGTTGTGCGTTTCCAGTCGCAAACTGGGCTTATTTGCTTTTGACACCAGAAACAATAAAACTTTTTTACGACATTTTATAATCCAAATTAATGTAATACGCTGCAGATTCTCTGTTTGTTTTATTAGGGGCTTAATCTTTAAAACGCCTATAAATACAACAGCTTACGCGCTTAAAGCACATTTTTAGAAGCTATTTTAGGGTTTTCTAGCGAGTAATCTTAGGATAGGATACTAATGTATATTCGCGTGAATAGGAAATCGCAAGGGGCTTTAATACAAGGGCAATCGTAAGATTATCTCTTACCCACTGTCGTGTGCAGGGGCTATTGCAATGTGATATGTATGATGTTTAAGGCGCCCCTTTAATTTGGTAGGACATTAATTCACTGGGTCCATGCAATGTGGGTTAATTGCCTCGCTCAAAGACACAACCAAACAACTAGATTACGACCACTTTCGGTCCTACAACTCGTCGGCTTACAGGCAATGCACTAACCCACAAATTCTTCGGTCAGGCAGCGATTTGGCCAAGCCTACAATATACAGACGGGTCTTCTACATTTTGTTTAAATTACTTTATACTAAACTACATGTAAAATATACCAATAACCGAAATCGTATAAGCCAGTGGTTCTTAAACTAGGTTCGATCGAACCCCAGGGGTTTCGTTGAGTTTTTTAACATTTATATTTTGAATTTCAACGAAGGGTTCGGTGAATGCCCGCATAAAACTTGCGGGGTTCGGTACCTCCAACAAGTTTAAGAACCACTGGTCTAAGCGAAGTATTAGTAAAGCCACGAACTGGCGTCGTTAGGTTGGCGGATCCGATTCCGAAGGTGGTTGCTGAGATAATTGGTTCGATTTGAAGTGTTTTCCTTTCGTGAGTCGTGCCACTCGAATTCTGCTCAGTGTGTATCGTCCTCCAACAGCAGCAGATTCGTTGGAACCGGTGGCCGCTTGGATGGAACTTTCCCACGTGAGTAAGCCAGCTAAGCGGTGCCGAGTTACGCTGCCAGGTGCGGCTTGTATGGTGTGAGCGAGCGACGTTGCTAAACAATCTGCTTTGTCGTCCTTTGTCCACGCGGCGAGTTTATTCACGTAAAGATAACATTCTTTGAGCAGCTCATTAACGATCGGTCGGAAATGCAGGGCTGAACAAACTACAACAGTCGCTGAGTGCTTTAATGGATTCTTAACAAGTCTGAGATTAAACAAGAGATTCCTATACAAACATAAAACACATTGAATTAGTTCACAGCTAACCAAACTCGATTATAACGACAAGAATCTTAATCGAAACTGGGATTTAAATTACCCGAGAGTCAAAATCGATCAAATAGCAAACTGAATAAAATACAATTTCTCTACTAAAATCAATTTCATATTGTCCAAACAAAATCTTTTCAAAATCGACACAAAAATAATTGTTTGCATACCATCTACTTAATTTCAAGCCGAATAATTTCATGTAATGTGATTGAGTAAAATTAAAACAACATTTTTTTAAATAGCCCAATAAAGATTAGTCAAAATTGTTGCTCATGTATATGTAATCTACATGACTTGTATATACGATTCATATTCACTCATTATGTAATTCACACCCATTTAGATGTATACACATCACCTGTCTAAGATCCACATAATATGAATTTATGTTCCACATACCTCCGTTACAATATCTTTGTTCATTTACACTGTGCATTGATGTGATTGCCCGGTGACCAATGCTCATGATGATTGGCGCTGTTGATCCTTTCCGCTCAAAATCTCTGTTATATTACCCTTGGAGTGAGTGCAATGTATTGAGTTCGTTGTTTTGAATATTTATACTACTTACCGCGAATACAAGCCTTTTTATAGAGAATTTTGAAAGCTGACTACAGGTTATCAACATACCTATAAAGTGTAGCACGAGTATATGTAATCATCATGACCTGTATATACGAGCCACATAAAAAATATGCGTTCACCTTCCAGAAGTTTCGACCACCAATCTGGTGTAGTCTTCGTTCGCACCCATTAAACACACGCTGTTTCGATAATATTAAGTATTTTTAATTCCGAGTATAATGCCTTGTTTTTTTAAAATAATGTAAGCAATTAATACAAAGCAACATATCAGTTTTCAATGTAAAGGAATGATTATTCCATTTGTCAATCACATAAATTCATTTTCTGTTCGAATCTACCAAATATTTCGTCATTAATTTTTATTACTTCGTTTTTGTAGCTAATTATTCCGAGCTAATCAAGTGGAATAACAAATCACTTTGCTATAAAAACACATTTTGTGCATTTTGGACAAAATTTATAAGGTTTTATTTAATACTGTAAAAAAACGATGGTAAAACAGAAATTGACAACCTTGGGTATAAAACGAAATGTTCGTTAAAATTTGATTAGGCAAAGCAATATAGGATTCATATTGTAATGGTCAAGTGCTTTTTAGCAAATCTTGGTTTCTATAATCTGGAAATAGATAATTTTGAAAAATATTCGCGGAATCCGCCCCGTTTCCGCCATTATTCTACTATTCCACTATTTTGAAGACTTGGACACGCCCGATTGGTTTCACATCAACCGAGAAAGACCCCATTATGACGAAACGGAAACATTTGTGACAAAACAAACACAGGTTGACGGATTGAACGATTTCTGTCAGGTGGTAACCAATTACATCAATAAATCATGAAAATAATGGTTACAATTTATCAATTAAATAACTAAGAAAAAAAATTAAATTATTTTGTAATAGTGTCCATATTAAATTTTTTATCTAAACGTCGGCGTATTTTTAACTATTGGATTGCCGTTTAAACGTTTTTTTAAGTGTAAATACATTTGAAGGAAGATATGTCGATATAACTTCTCACACAAATTACCTTGTCTTGTCAAAACAAAATCTTTTCAAAATCGACACAAAAATAATTGTTTGTATACCATCTACTTAATTTCAAGCCGAATAATTTCCCGGAACGTGATTGGGTTAAATTAAACCAACATTTTCACGGATGAGTGAATGCAGACGACAGTAAACACGCCAGGTGTCACGTGACGTGCTGGTTATTGGAGAGACATGGTAAACAACGTTGCCTCGTTATAATGACGCAACCGGAGAAGATAAACTTGAAAATTATTTCAAATTAGTCGGCGACGAACCATCCGATACCATCTTGTTGGATGACCTCCTTTCTATGAGTCTCGATAGGATATGACGTTTGCATATTTTTATAATTGTTAAATAATATGATAATAGTCCTACACTGTAAGGCCAAATATCGGGGTTAAACCTCTTCACACTTTGATTAAGCTACCAAGGCTCAGGTCGAACGCTGTGAGACGATCCACCAATGTTGGACGAATGTCGGTTGATGCATCATCGTCCACAGAAATCAACAGCGAATCATGAACATCTTTGAAGAAATTGTGGATGAATGGTTAACACCACCGAATCATGTACAAACAAACATAGCAGTAACACCCAATGGTCATAGGATCGAAGCTAGGCTCAGTTAAAAAACGTCCCAATATGAAGAGATGCACTCGACAATTGAACCCTACGCGTCAGGTTCGTTCCACTTCCCGAGTTGATTTATTTGCGCCAGGTGCACAAGCTATAAACCTTGCTACGACAGCTGTTAAAAATAATGGATTCGAAATTTGTTTAAAGGTAAAGCGAAGGGAATAAAACATAATTTATTTAAGAGTGTTTGTGTATGTTCTGCTTTTATGATAAGCAAACGATTTCGAATTTCGGTTTATTAAAAACAGAATATAATGATACAAATTACAATTTTATTAATATATATATTTATTCAGAATCGTATACAACAGGAACAAAACAACTAGTGATCCTTTGTTCATATTTTTCTATTATGATTTAAAATATTAGGGCAATGTAGAAGGGTGTATGTTTTAAAATTTCTATTTTATAATTTGGTGGAATTTCGTCAGCTCAAAAACCACTAATAATATGACTATATAAATAACTTGGTTGGTACGGGTGGGCAGAGTATACATGTTAAAATTGAATTGTGTATAAATTATATATAAGATTTTAATGCATCTTAAATGGAAGGGGGAATGTTTCCAACTAGTATTATACAGGGAGTCCCCAAAAACATAACACCATTTTAAAATCACACATTGAAAACCTGTGAATTCCAGAAACTCAATAAAAGCACGTGTGTTGTACTGTTGACAACGCGTAAATGACAATATTTTTTAA
Source organism: Ciona savignyi (assembly GCA_000149265.1). Lineage (NCBI taxonomy): Eukaryota > Metazoa > Chordata > Ascidiacea > Phlebobranchia > Cionidae > Ciona > Ciona savignyi. Next base: position 68,104 of record CH002005.1, read on the forward strand.
AATAAATTATGTCAACTCATATGCCTGTTAAATTTCATTGATTTCGAGTTCATACTTTTTGTGATATTTGCATCTTAATTGGTGTCATTTTTTTGGGACACTCTGTATAACTAGCCATCGCAAAACGTTTTGAAATTAGAGATTTGGAAACGTTAAACATGAAACAGCTGAAACCGGGTTGTTTTTCACCATCGCTTTGATATTGGGAGACTACTTCCTTTTTAAATGGAGCGAATAAATGTTACGACATAACATTAAATCTCAATGCGTTTTGGGTCGTTTGGAATTAAAAACATGTCATCGGCTTTGATCAGCTGCATTAGTGCTTTTGCGTCCAGATACAACAAACATGTTTTCATCTTGAACGAAAAACGACGTCTTGTTGAATGCTTGATGTGTTGATATCATCCAACTACAGCCTTTCATGATCTAGATGGATGGATGAAGTGTCATTTGTGTCCTGCTGCGTCGAAAGTCCGTTGGAACGGTTACCCCTGGTCCTGAATGTGAGGTTTGCAGGTAAGTTTCCAGTATTACCATTCCAATCTAAGTATTGCCATCACGAAAGAAGCCTTTGCGTCAGTTTCATTTCTTGTCCCAATATCGCGCTTCAATGCTTCAATTTTCTTCCTCTTTAATTGATCCAAAAGATAGTTGACAATGATAATCCAAAGTTTATACTAAAATGACTCAAAAACTGTGACGGGTTGTGCTGATAATTTTGCTTTCTCGTGGAACACGCATCACAATTCCAAGGTAATGTTTTAGAGTGGCGCCCTTTAAAGTTATCAAGATAAAGTGACGTAATCAAGGCCAGAGGTCACGTTTGAACACGATTCACCGGCAGATTATGGTGGGTTAGAAGAAACACTTTATACAGCGTTGCTACTTACTGTTGCACCAATATTATATGAATAATATCGTATTGGTCTAACAGATCCAGGTTGCCTTCATCGAATTAAACGTGTATAGGCTGTACACGAAGCACTTTTAATCAAATAAATTGTATAAAATATATTTATATAACCGAAAAAGTATATTTAAGTATAACCGAAACATATCTCTGTATAAAATGCCAGACGCACCATACCGGTATGATATACCACTGCCATCGTTTCATATATGAGGATATATCCTGTCAATCGCGCCTTGTGTATTGACAACTGCGCGATAATATTTATATGATGACGTCATGACGTGAGTTGTTGACAGGCGAAGATAAAAGGAAGACGAATCGAAATTATCTTCCGTCTTTGATCAATCCTCACGTTGACAGTTGACTTTGATTCCTGATTAGGGACAAGTCGACAAACTTCCAAGATTATCAAAACGCGGCCGAACAGATTTGATTACCAAGTCACGCTGATGCGAAATGCAATCTAACTTGATGTAAACTAACCAAGATATAGGTTCACCAGCCTCTTACCACAGCATGAAGCGTTCCACTTAATATACGCGGTTATTGATGGGGCAGATTTTAAAAATCACGCTCGTCCGCAGTCTGGTTGCTTACTTGCAATTTTAACGAGATTTCCATTAAACGTTGACAAAGCATCTACAACTTTGTTGGACCAATTTATATTATATTGGTACAACAGTTAAGTAGAAACGCAGTATTAACCGACTCTTCTTACCCACCATAATCTGCCGGCGTATCGTCTTTAAACTTGACCTCTGACCCTGATTACGTCACTTCAACGTGATAATCGTGTAATATACAAATTATGAAACAATGAAATAAAGATCAATATTGTAAAGTTTAATACGAAACCGAATTGACAACGTAATACTGTATATTGTAACTGGAACTGCTCGGGGATGTGTTTACCTTTGTGTAAAAGATATTGACACTAATATGTCGAAGTTTAAAAACACTTGTTCCAAGTTTTACCTGTTATTGCAATTTCTTCTAGCACCAACAGGAAAACACCAAAATGGTTTTAATATAAAACTTTGGTCGTTTTAAAACTACTGAATTTATCAAAAGTTCGAATTATTATGACAACATTTTATGTACGACATCCCATTAAATGATTTGCAAGCGACTTCTACTGCTTTTGATATGTTACTAAATAACGTTTTGTCACCGTCTGTATATTAACTTTATTGTGAGTAATCTCTCACGTGAAACCACGTGAGTGGCGCGTATACACAGGTTTTCTATTATATGTTGAAATATAATATTGTAATTATTAATTACTTTGAAACGAAGAACAAACATAATGTAAATCACACTTCTAATGGATTAGTAAATGTTATTTAACAAACAACTTGCAACCAGTGTGTTTGGTGTGTGGATTAACACCGGATTTGATTAAAGATCTGAAGTTACAAAGCTTTGATTAGCGCTTAGCTGGCCTGATGTTGGTTAGCTTATTGATAAGACGTGTGAAATATTATCGACGCCTCGAACCAATATTCGGCGGGCTTCGGGTTTGTTTGAAGTCGGCGGATCGGAGTCGCGAGTCCCGATCTTTTGATGATTATCGCAGCGCCAGGATAAATAGAGAGCTCGGGTCACAAGAAGCATCAGTTGTGATTCTCACTCCAACAAGGAACAACCAGTTTAAACGCAGCATCGGTTTAACTTGTGAGAAGCATGTCAGATGAATATAATCAGCATTTAAGCTTAATAGGAATTATAGTGAGGTGGCCAGTATTACAACTATTACACGTCACGGACATGACGTCATGTAGTGTTATATCGTCACGGGTTAAAATTTAGAAAACGAAGATAGAGAAACCACGCGATATAAAGGATTTAATACAAGAACAATATAATAGGGCATTCGATGTTTGTAAATGAATCCGCACATAAACAGCAGCGAATGTTTAAAACGATAATTTAATAACCAAACATCAAGCTTGTATGTCATACATTTGTACTTAGCCTTGTGAGTCCGAGCAGTTTTTGCTAGTTCAATGACTGAAAATAAAATAAGTTAAAGTATTTTGTTTACCCACATCGTTAAATCTAACGTTTACGACATTTTTGTCCCCTTAAGTAAGTCCCGAGCCAGGATATTTTCATATCGAGTTACAAGCCGACGATGTATACCATACATGATGTGGGAAAAGTTTTCGGAAATAGGGACATCACGCCTCACGTTATGTAGGGAAAACAAAGTTGATTTTAAGGAAATTTATTTAGTGAAATAGTTCCGGAGTTTGAAAGGTTGCGATACGGCGGTTTTATTTGCCCTGCTATATATACCTAAAACTAAGAGATATACAGTTAGAGATCTACTTTTTGTCTGTAATTATCTTAAATGCTCAAAGTAATTTATAAAGATTTCGCTTCTAATTTTGTTGGATATGTAATATACCATGTTTGTTCGCCAACGTAATAAATACTAGCGTGGTTAGCGTTGCGTTATAACCGTTGTCGGGCTAATTAAAGTATTTTCGTTGCCAGTTGATCAAAGTTTAATCATTTTTTCCATGTTTAGATTGCTCAGTGATAAAGTGTGGACGGATTTTTGCTTGTTGATATCAAACACGAGATTTCTCGGATTCGCTGAAGAAGGCGGTTGCCGGGAGAAGCAAGGAAACGAAATTGGTTATATTGACTCCTGTTACCGCCTACCTGTTCATACCGACATACGATGACTGTGGACTCTTGTACAGAATATAAAACAAGCCACGTTAAACAAGCAGTGATGAGCACCCAAGCCGACGCCATTTTGTGGAAATCATCGGGACCGATTCGACACAGACAGCGGGAATCAAGGTCGCCAATCCCGGCCAAACCTTACCAACGCCCAGTGGTTAGAAACGAGATGTCGGCGATAGAATGCATGAGAAACGCAGTTGAACAAATGCACGAAAAAGTTCAAGCTTCTGCCGCTAAAGTACCAACCGCGTCAGGTAAGAACGAATTATAATCAAATAAAGAATTCGTATTTAACTGACGTTGGAATATAAGATTAGATGACAATAATACTTTTATTTCGTCCGGTTATTTTGGTTGTTTATTATTTATGTTAATGTCTGTTTAACTATTAACTTTGTGTTCGGAGTTCTCAAAACATCGACGAGGTAACATTGAAACGTCACAGAATTAATTTTTATTTTTTCCTTCCAGCGTCGAACGACACCTACGTAGACGTGACGTCACTTCCCTCTCCAGCCCCGTTTGTGGGGGGGTCGTTCCCACAAAGTTGGTCCCCGAAATCACCGACTGGAGATGAACGCTCTACGTCACCACTCTCGTCTGAGGGAAACCCCCCGATGACGTCGAGTGACGAAAGCAGAGAGAAAGCGGCGATGCTGGACGAAATGGAAGATTATTCGAAGGAATCGAAGACCAACGTGAAGCCGCCGTATTCATACATCGCGCTGATAACAATGGCCATTCTACAGTCGCCTGACAAGAAGTTGACGTTGAGCGGAATCTGTGACTTCATAATGAACCGCTTCCCTTATTACAAAGAGAAGTTCCCTGCGTGGCAGAACTCGATTCGACACAACCTCTCGCTCAACGACTGCTTCGTGAAAATCGCGCGTGAACCCGGCAACCCGGGCAAAGGAAATTACTGGGCGATGGATCCAGAGGCGGAAGATATGTTCGATAATGGGTCGTTCCTTCGACGACGAAAGAGGTTCAAACGGCCGCAGAGAGATCCGTTCCGAGATATGAATGCAGCGAACCCCTACGGTCGGCCATACGGACTACAACAAGCAGCAATCATGGCGATGAATCCATACGCATACATGAACCCCCTACCAGCACATGTACCACTGCTACCAGCGCATGAACTGAGCAACAGACAAGCTGCGTTCTTGGCGTTCGGCTCATCGAGATTAGCGCACAACAACCTCTTTCCCCAATCCTTCCCGTGCAATCCAACGATCAACACAGAAGCGAGGATCCAAGCAACCAACTTTGCCAATGCGCTGCAATCGGTCAGGGAATCCAGCCAAGCGAAGAAACTTCCACGAAATTCTCCTTTCTCCATCGAATCATTGATCGGGAAGTCCGCAACATCCGGAAGATCCCCGCCTCCCTCACCCTCCTCCGAAATCCCGGTTTCTCCTCTGGGGAAGTCCAAGGATCTTCCAAGATTTGGTCCTTGCGTCACTTCCACCCCCAAATACTCCGGGGATCAAAAACTTTTTCATCCGGAGTCAGGAAACGACAGAATTCGATCTGTGTCGTCCGATTCTAACCCCAGTCCATTAACCCCACCTTACCCTCCTCACCCACATTTGCCCCAGAACCCTTTTTTGTATTCTCGCACAAACAATGCATTTTTCCCAAACCCACAAATTCCATCGCAATATTCTGCTTTGGTCAAACAAACTTACAACCCCCTATTCCCATTCCCGTATAAACTTGTTTAGTCATTAATTTAATTTGTGTATTGATATTTATCATTTTTACAATTTATCATTTATTATATTTCATTTTATTACATCTCTCTGTGCATTGAATTGAAATCATATCTAGAAAATCGATTTTTACTGAAATTTTCAAACAAACTTACAATTTAAACTGCTATTCAATGCGTTTAACTGCCCCATGTCTAGTTCCCACTGTGTTGTGTTGCAATACAATAGAAAACCAAATTGTGGTGTAATCATTGTATTTGAAGCCAGAGTCAAGTCTTTTACATGTCAGGTCAAGTCCAAGACAATTTAAGTCTTCTAAATATAACTCAAGTTTTGGTAAAACGTAATTCACCGGGAAGTTAAGTAAAGTATCTAACTTACTTTAATTGTTGCGCGTGATCTGCATTAAACAACATAATCTATACACTTAAGTGTACAGACGACTATAGAGTGTTTTTAATACTTCAAGTACAGTGAAGAATAAGAGTCAGATGTATGTTCAATGTGAGTTTAGTTCAAACAAGGTTTTGATATCGTTACCACCCATTGGGAATTATGAATGAAGACAGTGTTAGCCCGGCATTTACAGTGATAATATCACCAAGAAAAATATTGACGGAGATTTCTATATAATTTATCTTGAATTGTCGTTCCGATTTTTAATATTCATTTCACAAAAGTTTTGCAAATGGAATGGCAAATACAATATAATAAAAGTGGGACGCTTTCAAAGAGATGGTAGTTTAGATGTGAGATCGGCATTTAATCAATCAAACAAAGGTACTATGTAAAGTCTGGCACTAATCAATCAAAACTGATAGCAATCCTCATATCTATAGACCATACTGGCACAGAACTAACATTTTGAATACACCACGCCCAGAAAATAAATTTTAACTACAAAGTCCATGTATATTAAGATGAGCTAGGCAAAGAACATATACCTTGACCGTTTTTGTTTGTTGGCTAGTCTATTAGCAGCCATATTATTTGCCTAGAACTTCAAAGGAGCAGCAGAAAAAACAAAGAAATTTGATCCGAATTCAGTCTACAAAATTACTTGAACCCTGAACTTTTTGAAAGAAATAAGATATCTATGTTGAAAAGTCATCAATCACTAAGCCATCACGCCATATTTCATTAACACCTTGGAAACTTGACTTTAATTTTATCTGGAAACGTCGGAAACCAAATATCCCGTAGTAAAGCAATTTACAAAAAAATGCACAAACAATACAAAATTTCGTTGGTTGATGTGTAGAAAACCTAAATTAAGTTAATATAAACAAATCGCATACACCCATTTACACTTTTCTATTTTGTACGCTACTGTCACTCACGGCTGAGCGAACATCCTAAATTAAATAACGTCGTTGTTGTTTAGCTTTAGTTACATAGTAATGTGTACATGTCCAATGGATGTCGTCTAACCAGAGACAGAGAGAGAGAGTGTCTCTTACAAATAAGTTATTTTACAATACCACAACAACAACGGAGTTCAATTACAATTTCCCACTGCACTCTATCATGCGTGAAGTTTTATTCCTGACTGACGCTCAGTGGTAGAAGCTGTAAATACCAAGGTATTTTAGGTTAAAAATACGAAGTAACAATATCACACCCAATAAACCCTAGTATACTTATACGGGTTGTACGATAAAACCCTAGTATACTTATACGGGTTAGTTTTTACGGGTATGGTTTGTTCCAGGGTAAACAACTAATATGAAACACGCGTTGTTATTTGTATAAAGGTCCCTGTTGATCATCGTAGGTAGAGCTATTTAGTGCTTAGCCTATAACGTCATATACGCCATTGTGTCACCAGGCACCATTAGGTAATTATTTAAAATTGAATCCGCTAAAACGTATGTTTGTAGACAAATCAACCATAAATAGTCACACCTGTCAAATAAAATCGTCCTAAAAGCTACTTGAGGTTTGGTTGACGTTTCAACGTTCTTTCGAGAAAACCCAAATAGTTTACCCACGAATTTTAATGGGTGCTCTCGGATCATTTTCCAAACGTAAAAGACACCTCTATCTGTTTACACAGCGCAGATAAATTGTCCAAGTCAACAGTAGAGCTGCTTGCCCAGGTGCCAACTCGATTCAGCACCTGGCAGAATCACAGAATCGTTTTACACAAAATCACTTTGGCTGGAAATGAACATCTTTCCGCGTCGGTGGGAAATGGTTAATTCGTCAACGTTTATCAACCCAGACCCACCATGGGACAAAAACTCTTGGTTACGGTATACAATTCACACTGCGTTATTGGGTGAGCGGAATGTTCGTAATAAAGACTTACTAACACAACAGCGCATATAATGTAAAACATAAATACATTATGCCTAAATACTACATTATTTATACGCCATCGAATAATACGGAAATAAAATCCATCACCGCTCATCAATTTGAACAAAGGTTCCATTTCGTTTTTTGGTTTAATTTGGTTACGTTGATTTAGAAATCGCTCTTGTTTTGCATTCGAATTATTCTTTAATTTGGCGACTTAAGACTACTGTCGAATTTATTTTGTATCAATCTAGTTTTCGATTTTGTTTTCCATTTTCCGAAAAGAAAATCCGAATTTTTAGTTTTCCATCTTTTGAAATGTATATACATTCTCGTGTTACAGTTGCTGTCCACCAACAAGAAATTAATTAGTTGCCATGTCTACAAATAAACGCCGTTATTCTAGAGCAATTATATTACGAAACATAGACACGGTGAAGTGATTAATACTATTCATATTTTTGTTTTGTATATTAAACCAGTTATTTATCATACAGATTGTATTTCAATTAGATCCTGATGAGGTCAATTATAATTAATGGAAAAACTAGTATATCTTACATAATGTGTCCACTGTTATGCATGCAATTTCGTCGATTTGTATTTACCATCGTTATTGTTTCAGTCGATTATCTTATCCTTCATCACTAACATAACTTTAGGAACAACATAACGTAAATCAGTAGGAATTCAAACGTTAGTACGTGCGTCATAGTTTACACGAGCGCCTGAATGAGCCATAAAATTACAAATTCTTCATCGTACCGTACATTTGATATATGGCTTTGAAAGAGCTACCAATTTATGCAGCTATAGAATACGATTTTACTGCCTTGTGGACACAAAAGTAAGGAGAGCGACATTTTTCGCCTTTGATACGCGATGAACGTTATTTAAGCTTGTGTTTATTGCTTAGCAAACAAATGCCAACAGGTAAAGTAGTTGTACAACAAATGATAAGGCTTACAGCCGTCTATGTTTGAGCAAACGTGTTTGACTTTAATCCATCGGTGGCTCAAAGCAACGGTTCCTTCCGTATCTTTGATCGTGGGTTGTGTGCATGGAGTCTTAACTCTCCGTTCTATAAGTCGCCTCGATTGAATGCAAATCAGACTCGACGATTGACCTCAAACAAATAGGAAAACTACCTTTACAAGTGTTTATTGTAGAAGTTGTCATGTTTTCCTCGGTTTTGGGTAGAGTTTAACTAATTGCGGTAAGCTGCTTTATATTACCCGGTTGTGTGATGTGTTTTTATAACTTACAAGTTTCAACGATTAGTTCTTGGTCGTTATTTACACCTCGAACAGCAACCGTATATACAATAGCTAAAACTTGTAACATATAAAAAGTAAACGACGTCGTTAACATATAACACGGTTAGTAAACTATTCTTATGCTTTATTCATACTTGCTGTAGTTGAGGATACTACCTGTGTATTTGCGCCACAAGTCCGACTTATCAATACATATGGTGGTGGGTTCAAATCACAGCGTGTGTGCACACGTCATCGTACCACATAATGAGACGATAAGTGAACCTTTGTCAGTTAATAAACACCACTGTTCGTAATAATTAGCGAAGAGTTCATCAGTTAATGAATTCGTGACGTCATTGTTGGACGTAAAATATTCCCATGCTGTGTCACGTGAATAAAATTGGTCACATTCTGCGCATAATAGGTCATGGTTGACATGAGTGGATGGTTAATAAGCACATCACCTGTTCATCTGCGCCACATTTATAAAGTATCAATCATACATACTTCTGCACACATCAACCCTGTTAAGCACATCACCTGTCTATCTGCGCCACATTTATAAAATCCCGATCATACATACTTGTGTACAAATCAAGCTTGATAATCCCACCACCTGTTCATCTGCGCCACATTTCCAAAATCCCAATCATACATACTTGTGTACAAATCAACCTTGATAAGCACATCACCTGTCCATTTGCGCCACATTTATAAAATCCCAATCATATATACTTGTGCCCAAATTAACCTTGATAAGCACATTACCTTTCTATCCGCGCCAAATGTCTCAAACCAATATATTTGCACACAATCCAATATAACTACAGTGGAACCCCGCTTGACGACCACCTCGATAACACGACCACCTCATTATCAGGACCACTGCAGTACGATCCCAAATAATTTACTATGGTAATGCATTGCATTCTGTTTCAATAAAGCGACCACCCCCGCGGTTTCCAGACCACGACCGCCATATTTTGGTCCAAAACTTCAAATTTAACTCCGCTTAGGTGACCAAACGGGCTAAATAATAAGCCTTTGTTACCAAAATAATAAGGTTAAATTTATTTTATGATGAAAACAATAAGAAAATTGTGGCAAACAGGACTGACTTTTACAAGAGAAATTTCAGTACTAACAGTTGTTTAAATTTATTCTGCAGTATTTAATAAAAATAATGGCATTTGGTGAAAATTTAGTAAAAATGCAGACGGTTAAGCTGCATATGACGACAACATGCTGCAAATCAAAATTCACTAACACGACCACCCCGATAACGCGACCGCTTGATAACGGTCCCGTAGGTGGTCAGGTAAGCGGGGTTCCACTGTATGCGTAAACTGTCAATATCGGAAATCCCAGGCGATAAATTCCTAACGAGCCAAGCGACAAAACCAAACAACAGTAACAAGGCCTCACTGTTATAGGCATTGAATATTGCCGCTTACACTTCATTATTCACAGATGTGGATTGTTAAGCGGGAAAGAATGTGAAATTGACTTTGAATAACCGTATTCAAACAAACTTCTGTTAGAAAAGAATTTTCACCTAAACTTGAACAATAGCTATCCATATTCAAGTCGAAATGTTAATAACACTGACTTGGAAGTTTATACGCCTATTGTGTTGCGCTCTTTGAAATACCTGCATTTTGGAGCGATGATATAAAGAAACTATTCAAAGCTTCGGAAATTACAGCTTCGTTTACGGTCGGGCGAAGTTTATTGCTAAATAAAGTTTTCACTGCGTATTTGCTCGGTTTAAATTCCTGTGGTCGTAATTTCGACGCTAATGTGAAGCACAATCGAATCCATATATATATATCTGCGTTTCCTATGCATATAGTTGCCTGGATTATAACAGTTGGTGGGTAAACAGTATATTTGCCAGGATTGACATTGACGATTAAACGATCCATTAAATATCACATTTTTCAGCAGTTACTAGAAACGCCCAGTAATGTGCATATAGCAGTTGAAAATTTGTACAAAGCGTGTACCGGTTTGCGTGTTCCGGCTAGCGTTACAACGAGTAGCGGAATCCGTGACGTTTTGAAATTATGGGGGAAACACTATTCAGATACGAAACTGCAATTAAACTTAACGCTTGGTGAACAGATTGTCTGGCAAGCTTGTTTTGACTTATGCGTCCTAAGTACGGTCGTGTGGCCAAATGGTTAACCGATACATATAGGCTACCTACTCCTGTACAAAAACGGCAAGAGTAACATAAAAGGCCCGGGTTCAAAACTTAGCTCGGTAAAAAAACGTCTAGGGTCAAAGGCAAAGCACGTGTGCCCCTGCCCTTTCTATATATAGGCAAACAATCAGCATATGTGATAGCACAAGATCTACAATCCTTAGATTCTTAATATTTAGCCTTTCGCCAAACGGTTTCCACAGCTTAAAGAGAAAACACAATAACAACCAAATTTGGCATTTGAACATTTTGTATTATTTCAAGGAACAAAACACATGGAAACGGGAAAAACAACAAGACGCCATGCACAAGTATTGTGTATAGACAGTGTAGGTTGACATTGCGGAATGGATACTGCATATAACCGACGTAATCTCAGCGGAACATGGCAGTGAAGAAATTTCAGTTTTATAGGAGTTTAGTGCTTCGCTGAGAGGGAAAAAGTACGGTGATTGAAGAATTTGCAAAATTGGGAGATTTAATTTGATGCATCGTAAAAAAAAGTTAGAAATAAATTACAGTCTGGATCTTTTATGAAAATTAAAAAAAATCTTATTGTTTTACCGTCATCTTTCGAAAAAATAAAATTTGAATTTTTTTTCAAGTTCTACCGAAACATGACCATCCAGCTAATGGCGGAAGTAAACCTGCCGCTGAGAGCGCACTTAACTGCTGAGCAGATTGGCTGATTGAGGGGTTTGGTAAGTAACCATGGCTTTGTGGGTACATTCGTGAGTTGAGCGCCATGTTGTATGAAAGCATCGGGTTCATCGGGTTGCTCATGACCGGGAAATGAGGCTGCGAGGTCGGCAGAGGAGGGGACAGTGACTCGGTCGGAGAAGCTGAACTTCGCGACGATGCGAAGTTAGTTTCGCGCGTTTCTTTGGGATTTCCTGTCTCCGGATGAAACAGTTTTTGATCCCCGGAGTATTTGGGGGTGGAAGTGACGCAAGGACCGAATCTTGGAAGATCCTTGGACTTCCCCAGAGGAGAAACCGGGATTTCGGAGGAGGGTGAGGGAGGCGGGGATCTTCCGGATGTTGCGGACTTCCCGATCAATGATTCGATGGAGAAAGGAGAATTGCGTGGAAGTTTCTTCGCTTGGCTGGATTCCCTGACCGATTGCAGCGCATTGGCGAAGTTGGTTGCTTGGATCCTCGCTTCTGTGTTGATCGTTGGATTGCACGGGAAGGATTGGGGGAAGAGGTTGTTGTGCGCTAATCTCGATGAACCGAACGCCAAGAACGCAGCTTGTCTGTTGCTCAGTTCATGCGCTGGTAGCAGTGGTACATGTGCTGGTAGGGGGTTCATGTATGCGTATGGATTCATCGCCATGATTGCTGCTTGTTGTAGTCCGTATGGCCGACCGTAGGGGTTCGCTGCATTCATATCTCGGAACGGATCTCTCTGGGGCCGTTTGAACCTCTTTCGTCGTCGAAGGAAGGACCCATTATCGAACATATCTTCCGCCTCTGGGTCCATCGCCCAGTAATTCCCTTTGCCCGGGTTGCCGGGTTCACGCGCGATTTTCACGAAGCAGTCGTTGAGCGAGAGGTTGTGTCGGATCGAGTTCTGCCACGCAGGGAACTTCTCTTTGTAATAAGGGAAGCGGTTCATTATGAAGTCACAGATTCCGCTCAACGTCAACTTCTTGTCAGGCGACTGTAGAATGGCCATTGTTATAAGCGCGATGTACGAATACGGCGGCTTCACGTTGGTCTTCGATTCCTTCGAATAATCTTCCATTTCGACCAGCATCGCCGCTTTCTCTCTGCTTTCGTCACTTGACGTCATCGGGGGGTTTCCCTCAGACGAGAGTGGTGACGTAGAGCGTTCATCTCCAGTCGGTGATTTCGGGGACCAACTTTGTGGGAACGACCCCGCCACAAACGGGGCTGGAGAGGGAAGTGACGTCACGTCTACGTAGGTGTCGTTCGACGCTGGAAGGAAAAAATAAAAATTAATTCTGTGACGTTTCAACGTTGTCGATGTTTTGACAACTCCGAACACAAAGTTAATAGTTGAACGGACGATTAACATAAATAACCAACCGAAATAACCGGACGAAACAAAATTATTACTGTCATCTAATCTTGTATTCCAACGTCAGTAAAATGCGGATTCTTTATTCGATTATAAATCGTTCTTACCTGGCGCGGTTGGTGCTTTAGCTGCAGAAGCTTGAACTTTTTCGTGCATTTGTTCAACTGCGTTTCTCATGCATTCTATTGCCGACATCTCGTTTCTAACCACTGGGCGTTGGTAAGGTTTGGCCGGGATTGGCGACCTTGATTCCCGCTGTCTATGTCGAATCGGTCCCGATGATTTCCACAAAATGGCGTCGGCTTGGGTGCTCATCACTGCTTGTTTAACGTGGCTTGTTTTATATTCTATACAAGAGTCCACAGTCATCGTATGTCGGTATGAACAGGTAGGCGGTAACAGGAGTCAATATAACCAATTTCGTTTCCTTGCTTCTCCCGGCAACCGCCTTCTTCAGCGAATCCGAGAAATCTCGTGTTTGATATCAACAAGCAAAAATCCGTCCACACTTTATCACTGAGCAATCTAAACATGGAAAAAATGATTAAACTTTGATCAACTGGCAACGAAAATACTTTAAATAACCCGACAACGGGTATAACGCGGTAACACTAAAACCACGAAATTACGTATGTTCCACAGTCTCTATGAATAAAATAAATTAAATTTCAAAATTTGTGAAACACTGAGTTAATAGTCTTTGAGAGACTAACTTTTTAAAACAATGATTGTTTAAATTTTCCAGACTAGTTTTTACGAACTAATAAATGTAACCAAAATGTCTTTAAATCGTCAAAAAAATAGATTTTAATATTAAAAACAGTCTGTAAAATTATAACAGAAATAAAAGCAATTATGTTTTCAATGACGAAAAATTTTTAAGCTAATTAGAGAAAAGCTTTCAAAACGAAATGATGAGCAATCTTATGAAAAATGGCGCTTCACACAATATGAATGCGACGGTTTCTTGGCGGATTTTTAGTTGTAAATATTCGAAATAGACTCGGTGACTTAAATAAAAATGTGCAAAACTTCTGTTAAGAACTCTCTTATATTTTTTCAGGAAACCTCAAACTATTGAATTAATTTTCTCTCTGTTGAAATTCCAATGTGTCTAATACTAAATGAGGTTACACGTTTAGGCAGCTCAACTAAACTAGATTTGTTCTGGTGATTGATTCCAATAACACTGCAATTCTGTTTTAAATTGGAGGTTAAATTTAATGCCAAACTAATGCACCATCAGTAGCTCAGACTGCTGTACTATTTTAAGCTTGCCTGATAAAAATTACTAAAAACTTGTGAAAGCGTTTAATATGAAATTGTTTGAATTAAAGGATATAAATTTTATTAAAGGGTGAAAACGTTAAAATAATTTCGAAATAAATTCTACTTGTGCTGGGGGTTCAACCTTGAAAGAAAATTAGTTGAGCTATAGCGAGCTTACTCTTTACTGCTTTGGGACAACCTGGAATATAGTGATATGAACTGTGTCTTAGCCTAGTGCGGTATTAACATTTAATGACGCCATGTTTGATAAATAGTTGTAATACTGGCCACCTCACTATAATTCCTATTAAGCTTAAATGCTGATTATATTCATCTGCTTCTCACAAGTTAAACCGATGCTGCGTTTAAACTGGTTGTTTCTCGTTGGAGTGAGAATCACAACTGATGCTTCTTGTGACCCGAGCTCTTTATTTATCCTGGCGCTGCGATAATCATCAAAAGATCGGGACTCGCGACTCCGATCCGCCGACTTCAAACAAACCCGAAGCCCGCCGAATATTGGTTCGAGGCGTCGATAATATTTCACACGTCTTATCAATAAGCTAACCAACATCAGGCGAGCTAAACGCTAATCAAAGCTTTGAAACTCCTGTACGTTGATTAACTTGGCCTTTAATGTGACTAAAACAAATACAAGGGCACTGACAACACGCAATAAACAAACAAATTAAACTAAATCCAACTTAAAAGCAAAAAAAACGTTTACTGCTGGTACCGCCCTTAAGCTGCTGATTAATAACAACCATTTCTACTTGTTGCATTATTTTTGGCAAAAATTATACAAAAACGGAACGTAAATAAACAATATTTTAGCTTAATTTATTATAAAATAAACAATTTAATTATAACTTTAAAAATTTAAACTCAACGAGTTGCTGTACGAATTATGGTCTACATAATAAGCACATCATGCAAGGGAAACATATTATCCAAGTTCAGCAATAAATAATTTGTACCACAGCCCACCTCGCAATGAGTGAACGAAGACTTCTCGAATCACCGCCCGCCAAGTGAGAACCGAGAGAAACTAGAAGAAAGCCCAATATACAACCACCACGCATTGCTGATGGTACAGCGTGTCTTATGGAATCGACATCAAATTGCGACGGAAAACCCATTGTTTGAATATGTTCATTACACAAAAATTATGAATTCGAATTCTTAATGTAATTTTAAAAGTGAAATATTTTTAGTTTTGAAAACTTAAAACAAATCGTTTGTTGCTATGGTAATAATAGCAACCAAGCTTTGTAACTAAAAATTAAACACGATTTTCGGTTTTGGGGTGAGTGGCCAAACGAATTTGATAGCCAGGTGTACTTAAATTTGCTGGTGGAGCTCATATCCATGTGGCGCTTGTACTCAGGTGGCGCTAATATCCAGGTACCGATGATATACAGGCGGTATAAAGTTTCGTGATCATTTTAACACCAAGTTTGATTGCATTTCGTATCAGCGCGGCTTTGTAATCAAATCTGTTCGGCCGCGTTTTGATAATCTTGGAAGTTTGTCGACTTGTCCTTAATCAGGAATCAAAGTCAACTGTCAACGTGAGTATTGATCAAAGACGGAAGATAATTTCGATTCGTCTTCCTTTTATCTTCGCTGTCAACAACTCACGTCATGACGTCATCATATAAATATTATCGCACAGTTGTCAATACACAAAGCGCGATTGATAGGATATGAAGCGATGGTTGTTGTACATCATACCGGTATAGTGGGTGTGATATTTTATACAGCGATATATTTCTTTCCAAAATATTTTGTTAGGAGTTAAGTCTATGTTGGGTGTCGGTTTTACTTAAATATACTTAATTCCATACAATGTAATTGATTAAAAACGAGGGATTATGACACATATAACTCGATGAAGACTACTTGGATGTGGGAAAGCATGTGGATTTTGTGGAATGTCTTAACTCCCTCATACTAGTGGTGAGGTTTCCGTAGCTTTCACGAAAGAATTTCCATTGAACATTAAACGTTGACAAAGCATATACAACGTTATTAGACCAACGCGATATGATTTATATAATATTGGTACAACAATAAATAGCAACGCAGTATTAACGGTTCATTTTAACCAACCATAATCGGTAGGTGAATAGTATTTAAACTCGACTTCTGACCTTGATTACGTCGCTTCAACGTGATAACTTAAAGTATTCCGATCCACTTTGAACCGAAAGCCTGACAAGTTACCGCACCTTAAACAGTGGATGGTCGTTAGTTGAATTCCATGCGCCCACGGATATACTTTGCACACTGATATTATATAAGATGTCCCCGTGCTCATAGTCCAGTTGCCACAGCTATTGCAGTATTGCTTTTGTCTTTATATTTTGCAAGAAGCCCACAGGTTACCGGTCACGTAGCACCCGACAACCATCCCAAGTTGCTATTTATGTTTTCACGTTCAACCTGTCAATCAAACTCACCCAGCCCAGCGTCGCCTCCCTTACACACAAACAATCCTCCAAACTTCAAAATCATTTATTTGTTACGGAAACCTTATGTTGTGTCTATATTCGCCCCAATTCGGTTTGATTCTGATCGCCAGCGACCCGTTTCTCATGTTGACGGTTCGATATTTAATCCTGTCTACTTAATGCGTTTGTGTCATCGCATTTTCAAAGTCCGCCCCCGAAATCCGGTAGCAGATCAGTCTGATCACGTGACCCGTGGTGAAGCGTGACCAAACATCGGAGGACGGTCGCACGTGAAAATATCATTTATTTTATTCAACTAAATGTTTTCCTACGATGTGTCAATTACAATTTGACACCATATGCAAGCGTTTCCTATAAAAACATAAACTTTAATTTATTTTAAGCCGAGTTTTAAGGAATTCCTTCCACCAAAAAATGACAGGGACCAAAACTAAATATGGTTAAGAAAATATAATATATGGACGCCTCCGTAAAACTGTGCAAACTAAGACATTGGAAACTGAACATGGATTTGCAAACATTTTGCACCTGATCGGTGATGCCGCTGCAATAACTGGATTGGTTCTTACAAACACATTCATATTTACATTGGCTTTGTTATTTACATTGGAAATATTTTATCGACACCACAGCTAGCCATAAGGTAGCGGTTATTGCTGGATATAAATACGACGAAAGGGAATAAGAATAAGATATAAAAATCATTCTTTGAATCGACGCAGAAAACGGGTCTTCCTGAAATTGAGTATAAACTGATACCGGTTATAAACATTTACAACCATCCACGGCTTTTGTGGCGGGATTGTTAATGTTCTGAGATTTCCTTTCAATTCCGTTAAACAAATTTCGAATCCATTATTTTTAACAGCTGTCGTAGCAAGGTTTATAGCTTGTGCACCTGGCGCAAATAAACCAACTCGGGAAGTGGAACGAACCTGGCGCGCTAGGTTCAATTGTCGGGTGCATCTCTTCATATTGGGACGTTTTCTAACTTGGTCTAGCTTCGATCCCATGACCATTGGGTCTCACTGCTATGTTTGTTTGTACATGATTCGGTGGTGTTAACCATTCGACCACAAACCACTTCGAGGATGTCCATGATTCGCTGTTGATTTCTGTGGACGATGATGCATCAATCGACATTTGTCCAACATTGGTGGATCGTCTCACAGCGTTCGCCCTCAGACTTGGTAGCTCAGTCAGAGTGTGAAGAGGTTTAACCACAATATTTGGCTTATAGTGTAGGACTATTATCATATCAATTGGACAATTATACAAATATGCAAACATCATTTCCTATCGAGACTCATAGAAATGAGGTCATCCAACCAGATGGTATCGGATGGGTCGTCGCCGACTAATTTGAAATAATTTTCAAGTTTATCTTCTCCGGTTGCGTCATTCTAACGAGGCAACGTTGTTTACCATGTCTCTCCAATAACCAGCACGTCACGTGACACCTGGTTTGTTTACTGTCGTCTGCAATCACTCATCCGTGAAAATGTTGGTTTAATTTAACCCAATCACTTTTCGGGAAATTATTCGGCTTGAAATTAAGTAGATGGTATACAAACAATTATTTTTGTGTCGATTTTGAAAAGATTTTGTTTGGACAATATGAATTGGATTTTAGTGGAGAAAATGTATTTAGTTTGGTATTTCATCAGTTTTGTGATTTTTAATATTATTATAAAATTAACATTTAGACTGAAATCTTGGATATTTTAACTTCTGAAAGTTTGAGTGTTTACCAAAATATGCTAATTTGACTCTCGGGTAATTTAAATCGCAGTTTCGATTAAGATTCTTGTCGTTATAATCGAGTTTGGTTAGCTGTGAACTAATTCAATGTGTTTCATGTTTGTATAAGAATCTCTTGTTTAATCTCAGACTTGTTAAGAATCCATTAAAGCACTCAGCGACTGTTGTAGTTTGTTCAGCCCTGCATTTCCGACGGATCGTTAATGAGCTGCTCAAAGAATGTTATCTTTACGTGAATAAACTCGCCGCGTGGACAAAGGACGACAAAGCAGATTGTTTAGCAACGTCGCTCGCTCACACCATACAAGCCGCACCTGGCAGCGTAACTCGGCACCGCTTAGCTGGCTTACTCACGTGGGAAAGTTCCATCCAAGCGGCCACCAGTTCCAACAAATCTGCTGCTGTTGGAGGACGATACGCGCTGAGCAGAATTCGGGTGGCACGACTCACGAAAGGTAAACACTTCAAATCGAACCAATTATCTCAGCAATCACCTTTGGAATCGGATCCGGCAACCTAACGATGTCAGTTCGTGGCTGTACTAATGCTTCGCTTAGACGATGTCATTTCGTAGTATTTCAGTGGACAATATATGTTAAAGGCGTGTTAAACTGTTAGTAAAGTGTAAAAATGCCTTGAGATATGGACTGTGTTGATACCCAGACAATAAACGTCATTTCACACCAACGAACCAACACATGAACATCCCTGTTTTGTAACCGACCCCCCCACATAGATTGTCGGTATAAAACATGACCGACTGTTAATATATTTAAAACCTTCTTGGTAACAATATAACACTAAAACAACCAATGTGGTATAACCAGTTATGGGATTCAAGAGGTTCGCATGGGTTCGGTCGAACCCGTTCTTGGAACGTCGGGATAATCACCGATCCGATTCTTGCTTTTTTAGAGGCATTATTAGACCTTTTAGGGAACCTGTTGTTAGTAAGTACGATACAAAAGAGAACCTGTTCTTAAAGTTTTGTATTCCATCACTGGGTATAAGCCTTATAAAATGATGACCATCCCAAACAAACAATCGAATCAACCAGTTCCAGCCAAGTTTGATCCTTCGTTTTTTTAACAATCTTCATAAGCGTATTGTGAATAGACCTTGTTCCTGCACCCAATATTATTCAAATATAAAAATATTTATTCATTTATTATTAACAAACATATATTCTGTAATGACCCGCTGTTTCGATCACCGACGGACCATCCATTATTATAGCAATCTTATATCGAGTTTGTGTACAAATCTTTAAATTTGTGTCGTAAATTTCAGGATAAACTCCCATTAAAGTCAATTATTTTTAAATCAACATTTACGGGAAATGCTAGCTTTGTCTGTTCCGTCCACTTTCTCATTTTGAATAATTAATAACGTCATTGAAACTTCCCATCATTTTGTGACGTATGTATTCTCTCGTGACGTCAAATCGCTTTACAAGACTCGGGGGATGACATTGTGTGGGAAAGATGACGTAACATTGACCTATTGATGACGTATGTGACAGCAATTTCCATGTAACTTCTGTTGAAATTATGCGGAACATAACGTCATTATGTACTGGAATCCGTAAATAGCTTAAAGTGTGATATTGACTTGTCAAAAATTGTTGAAAGGCATTATAAGCAACGCATGTATTGATGTACATTACTCTAGTCGTCACTAGTGTCTCGGGAAAAATTCTTTAAATCCGAACCAAACATTTTCTTTCTTGAATACTTATCAAGATGTCGTAGAAATCTGATAATGTAGGGTTAGCAGGCGATACTTGGCGCGTGAGAACCGGAACAGACCGGTTTTGACTGGTTTTATGGTAGCAATGTCAACTACAATGTACCGCTCTTCAAAAGCTTAGATTGTGATGCGAGTTTAGTGTCGAAACTGCCGCTTTCACGCCTCGGTGGCTCGAAACGTGGATGTCGAATCGTTGTTTGATCCGAACCTAATTGAGGTTGTTATCTGGGATCATTATTGGGCGATTTCGTTACATCGACCTCACACGTTGTTGGTTCAAGTTAGTCCTATAAATATATGGGAGATTTTGATATAAATATATGGGAGATTTTTGAAAATCAACCTGTTCAGTAAGTACTGGATAAGCGCGCCACCTGCCGAATTGCGCCACATCGTTTTTAATTAGAAGATACATATAAAAAAAACTTTCGAAATAATATCATTTTAATATTTAAAATCGATATTAAAAACAACATAGATCAAAGGGTTGAAATATATCGGAGAGGCAAATACGTTAAACGTCCGTGATACTTCCTTTTATGGAATGTTTTTGTGTTTCTCATGCCCCAATAGCGTTACAAGGCAGTATTAAACAAATATTTATGCGCTGTGTCATGGCTTTACACGTGAACAGGTTAATTGAATTCATTCCCAACTCTTACAAACACATTTGAAAGTTTAACAAATTAAGTCGATGTTGTTATAATTTTGTTTGAACGTTGATCAAATTGCTTGTTTTAACCTTTCTCCAAATAAACTTTTGAAACGATTAGTTAGGATTACAGATATATGACGTCATATGCATGACGTCATGTTGGTATAGCAGGCCAGTAGGTGTGCGGATGGTTGATTTTCTCTTTAGGTTATAAATACAACTCAAGCTTGACTTGGTAATGTTTAAACACGGCAGAGTGCTTTATGTCCAAAGTCCCAACCATACACATTTCCACACCAATCAACCTTTCTAAGAGCGCCACCTGTCCAGCTGTGTCATATTTTTAAAGCATGGTGATATATATTTCACCACAAATTAACTTTGCCAACCATCTGTCCATCTGCGCCATATTTCCAAAAGACGATTATATATATATTTGCGCACGATATTTTGAGCTGTACGCCAACTAGTCAAACATACTAAAACTCGCATGTGTTTCATTTAATATAAAATTATATAAGATGACTCGAAAAGCTATCAGCGGATGGGAATGAGTATTTTTAATAGCCAGACCAATGAAAATATATGGTTTAATATTAAAGCTGATTGGAAAAGAAATATAGGATTTATATATCTATTGACACAGGTTTAAAATCTGGTGGTGTAAAATATTATCATGTCGGGATGTTTGAAGTTAGTCTGGTTTACCCAAGGCTTTAACAAGAGTGCAAAATATAGCTCCACGAAACAAGGTATTGTTGTCTATCTCGACGACAATTTACGATCCAACAAATCGATTTTCATACGATTTTCATCCCGCTCGTGAATTCAAGATGGCGGTACGCTGACTAAATCTTATTCCAACCAGCAGTGACGTTTCATCGTACCGACGAATGTACAACACGATGTCTCTGCTGATTAAACTTTATGTTATTGCTGTGAACACGACAACAGACAAGGTATATCTTAAAGTTGGTTACCGGGAAATGCTTGCGTCTAATGAAGCCAGGCCATCAAAGGTCGATAAATATTAAGTCTTCATCGAGTCCGGGTTAATAATTCGCGATATTTTCAAAATGCTTCCCGTAGTTTCGACACGATATGATGTCATAAAGAAATATAACACTCTACATTTTTAACTAGTCTGTATATTCGATACAGGATAACCTGCGTAGAAGCGCCACAATTAAACCAAACTGTAAAACTATTAGCAATGTGTATGTTATTGTCTAAATCAATCGTAACATTCATACCATGATTCCGGTGGAGTTGAATTTAATTTGAGATTTCGATTTCGAAACTAAATTAATTCATTTCCGTTGTTTCAAGGTGTGAAGCTCTCGCGTTAAATTGTTAAGAGTTTGTGACGTAACAATGAGGTATTGTGTTACTTGCGAGAGAACGAAGACACTTTGTTTAACAAAGTGGAGGCAAAGAATTTGATCCATTGCTCTCTTTGTTGGGAACGTGAAGCGGATGCGGTGACCGACATCTATTACAGCAAGTGTGAAGTAATTAAGACCTGTCCAAGCTTGTTTGGTTAAGCGCGCCACCATTGTTCTTTTATCTGGATAAGTGCGCCACTCGTGCAATTCAATGGTCATTAACACAACCATATAAACGCCAAATAAATTGCCCAAACGTTTACTCAGTTTAAATCAAAAGTTATCAACAAATACGTCCGATAAAACACATTTCTACGATTTTTTATATTTCGTAATCAACCAAACCTCGACAGTACATTGTTTAAATACAAATAGAACGACCAATCTTAAAAGATAATTTTAGCCTCAAACTTTAACTTTATTTATTATCAAATACTCGACTTGTATTCGGTCCATGGTAATTATTGTTACATATCTTGCCTACCTACCAAGTAGATATCCACAAGACTAGAATGTTGAAATATAAAGAAAAATATTTTGCCCAATTGTAACCAAAATTTGATTTAATTAATTAGAGCTACGAAATCATCCAATCGCGGAGAATTTAAAATAATTTCTTCCCAAGGTTCAGTTGAATCGTGTTTACACTGTTAGCTTGTCTTTAACTTAGGAATACGATAACAGTGAGTATTATTACGTCACACTAGGCATAAAGCGCTATGTTAAGTACGTCAACAAATATGTGCAACATAACCATGTTGAAACGAAAGAAAAAAGACTGAGAATTTCAATTTCTTAAGGTGTTGCCAGCAATCCTCAAATTTAGACTTGTGTTGAATTGGGAGCTCATAAATAACCCTCTTGCCCCTATAAATTACCCCCAGTCTCTGCCAATGTTTACTGGGGATAAGCAAGTTGTTAAGATTGTATCACGTGACCCTGGGTCACATTACATGACCCCTGACCTCTTCCGGCGGCGCAAAGTCGACGTATCGCGTTCCCACCGCATCCGACAGCAAACTGCCGGAATCTTCTTCGCTTTGTTACGCAATAATAGACACACGAACTGTCCAATCAGTGTGGCGGTTAGGTCGCCATTTTGGGCCGGAAATCGCGGTTGAAAATTCTTTTTTTTGTTTTCTTTTGTTGAAACAAATCCAGGGACTTTATTTTAAACTTTTCATTAAATAAACAACTTCGTTCTTGTACAGTTTATTTTACTCCGTTTATTCTATTCATCAAATTTAACACTAAAACAGTAAAATATATAGAATTTAATTTTTTATTTTAGTCTAAATTATTTTTGTGCGGATTTGTATTTCTGCATGGAGAACAAATCTTGGATTGAAGCGTTTGTTGCTATACAGGTATATTTACATACAAAAATAAAATATATATATTTATAAAAAAATTAAAGCGTTAATTCAAAAATTAAATGTAATTTAAATTTGTCGCGCATGCAAAAAAGTGGCTTAATTATGCGGAGTCTGCTTTTTAGAATTTTCGGAATTTGCTGTTTACAGGAAAATGGAAAAGCAGTTAAAATCCTCCCACGCTGATCTTGAACCAAAAATATCCGTTCGCATATTAAAGCTCATTATTTGTGTCGACGCCATCACAACAAGTCTGCCGCGACTGTGGCGTCCGATTCCCGCGGAACATCCGATCCATTCAGTCGATGTCTGCGCCCATTCGTGTGAACGCTGCAGAACAATATCTCTTGTGACGCCACACTTGTTTCCGTTATTACGACACAATGTAAGATTATTTCTTGAGCGTCGTGTTCGATTTCCAAGTTGGCGCCGATATTTTGACTCTTCGCGTCTTTGCGGAAAATCTTGATTAAATTGGACACACGTCTTAAATGACTTAAATGACAGCACATTCCGGGGAATTCCCTTAACCGCGAAATCAATATTTATAAAAAGTCGACCTCTTTTGCCCGGGAATTCCCCAATGACGTGTACATTTCCCACCATTATGTTGTCACTAAACCTTGTCGACGTGACACTTTTGTATGTTACGTCACATTGGACATGACGTCACGACAGCAAAACCATTGATTCGTTTGAAACCGAACTCCGGAACTGTGAGAACTATATCACGTGGTCATTTTTTTAGTTTTACGTCATAAAAATATTTCTTTTCTTATCAGCAAATAACACACAAAATAAAACGACTTCGATTGTTTCAATAGAATAGAACTTTTGATATTATTAATATTTTTGTGTTTAAACTAATGACAAGATATTTATGTTAATCCCCGTGAATGGGAAAACCAAGAGGGTTAACACACGGGCAATCGTCAGATCACCTCGCGCCGATCGTCGGGTTACCGGAGCTATTGTAGTGCGTTGTGTTACGTTTAGTTTATTTTTTGTTTCCACGATAAAAATGCACAGCAGGACCTTTGATAAGAACTACAAAAGCAGAAAAAACGGGAAAAAGACAGTCGTTATGACGATACTTCCATTTTAGTGCAATCGATAAATCTTCTTCGTTCAACACCCGGTAAGTGCTTTGCGTAAAATGGCTGTGTCCATTATTAGGCAACCAGCTGTGCTATCAGTTCCAGTGTTGCCAGACACAATATCAGCGCAGCTGGAAACCCTGACATCGAATCGTTATACAGCTGCAACCTCCACAAGCGAGCCACTCGTACCGTACATTATTATTGGTAGTTCTGTGTGAACGCGTATATCAAGGTTGCCCGTGAACACAAAAACTCCGCTAATTTAGAAAGGCGCAGATGAACAGGTGTTTGGCAAGATTAAGATTTTAATGACGTCATTGTTTTTTACGCTTCAATGCATTTGATAAGGATCGACAGGTGGCGCTCCAGAGACATCCGATATCGTCCGAAGGTGTTAAACCAACATTTACGTTTCTCGAACGACGATTGACACAATTCTAAAGCGACGAGTCATGTGACACCTTTAAAACAATAGACATTGTTTCATTACAATTGCTTTGTTGGACAACAATGTTATTTCACACCTCTACCGACGCGTAATAACCGCGCTACATTTCCAAAGTTCCGACCATATATATTTTTACACAAATCATCCCTGATAAGTGCCACCCCTTATCTTATTTGTCAAGTATGATAATCATTACTATCTTTTTAATCCCGATCATATTATAATCCCGATCACATTATGAGACTTATAAATAACTGAGGCAAAAGGCGTAAAACGTCTTAAGGTCGAGTTTGAGTTGATTCTGTGCGGTTTCCCCGCTAAGTGTCGCATTCCACGTTTTCGACCTTTCGTAATGACCCGTGACCACAAATATTCGATTTCTATCTTCCTCGTTAAAACGGATAGGAGGTAGTAAGAATAACGTGACGTCTGACACCTGGTGTTGGCGAAATATCCGACTCATTAGGAAAGATCTCATTGGGTCGAACATGGCGGCCATGTTGGTATTGTTCCCACATGGTGATACGTAGCATTATCTTCACTGATGTGGCGCTTTGACACGGTATAGCGCTCTATAGTGGATCAGATAGACAGATAATGTTTATTAAAAGTCGCAGATTTGATTTATGAAGACAGTTTCTAAAATATTAAATGGTATTACTCTACGTTGGCGGTCAAATTATGCGCACGAGTATGGGCGCGATAACCATGGATAAATCCTTTAATACGGATTCCCCACCCACCAGGATATGACCACCCAACCTACTCGACTGTTGGTGAAACGATACATAATAATTAATTTAGTTTCACTCAGCTATTAGGAACGTTTCTGTTTAATTTGTTTCAAATAAAGGACGCTAGGAAGGTTTATAATACTTGCCTGGCGTGTGTTATACCATTGCTTCCACAACGCACTGTAAGAACTGAAGTATTTCAATTTGCGCCCGAACCCGGCGAACACCTATGTTATACCTCGTGGTCCCACCTAAGGGGAGTATAAGCTGTTAAGAACCCGACTCCAAAGCTGTGACGAATATAATTTTGCCTGGACAAGTTTTGAACCCGTGATTTTACTTGCTTGGTTTCTGTACAACATGCTGCATACCAAAAGTTTCGCTAACCGCTCGGCCACACGCCGTTTTTTTACCCGGTTAGGTTTCGAACCCAAGATAGGCTCATCACCAGGACCGTTTTTGTATATAAAAGTCAGTGTATATATCGGTCGCGATAATCATTCAGCCCCAGATGCTGTACATGAATCGTTTCTTATTAGGACTATTCTACTGCAACTTAACTCTCTAGCGACATCTTACGATTAATATTACGGGCGTGAAGCGATTCACTTCGTCATAAGGTTAAAACCTTAGAAGCCAACAGTCGTCGGGTACCGCAACTATCGCAGAGAGATTTCTCTATGACACGATAACGAACAAGGTGGTTAGAGTGAATATCGGACTGTCAGCCACCGAGGTTATCCAAACATGGGTCATGGAAAATGTTGGCAAAATGTTAAACCCAGTGGTTTGGAGGGTTTATGTCGCAGTATTAATGCACTGTACACATCACAAAAGGTGTGCATGGGTGTACGTTCAAACTCGACTTCCAACACGAATTCGAAGCGAACACTTACCGATTTCCGTGTAATAAGTCTGACGTAATGGTAATCCGTCACACAAGAACAAAGAGCATCGTTACGTCACAACAGCATTAAAAATAAAACCACAATTCACAAAAGTGCAAACGTCGAAGGAAGATGATTCGCGGAAATTTTATGATTGATTTTTCTGCATTAACTGAGGCGAAGACGTCATCAGTTGGGGCGATGACGTCATCAACTGTGGGGAGGACGTCATAGTGACGTCATGCACGTGCTGCTGGGTGTGCACGATCTGTTCCTGTTGCTGCATGGCTTCGATGGCTTGTAGCACAGT
>CH002005.1:100814-120666 GCA_000149265.1 Ciona savignyi
CAGTGAATTAATGGGTTAAACTATGGGTTAGAATCAAACTTATGACTTAGGAGTTAACAGCCCTACGCCCTTAACCACTGAATTGGTAAAGATATCGCAACATTCTTACTTATTTTAAAACAATTATTTCCATCTGAAGCCATGAACCAACCTTGATCGCCGAACAAATATGTCGCTTCCCCAGTTTCCCGATGACAAGTCCGCACTCCAAACACGATTTGCCCAAGTTCTCCGACAACTTGTTCAAATCAATCTGCCCAACCATTTCCATTGGCTGGTTTGAATTTACTCCTTGGGGTTGATTGGTTGATTGAATGACAGAGGGCATGTTATTGGTCGGTTGGGTGTTGTCAGTGTGTCGCAGTTGTAGATGGGACTGGATGGATGGGGTGGTTGTTTAGAGGGGTAAACTGTACTTTTTATACTTTTGTTCCTTAAATTGTGGTAAAAAAGGGGAATTTGTTGAATGGCATCCTAATGTTAACATTTGGATCTTTCACATTATATAATGGGCGTCTATCGTTAAGGTAAATAAACAACTTTTGCGATTATTGTTAAGGTAAATACACAACTGACGATTAAAACAGAGTAATAATTACATTACAACCACTTAGTATTCCTGCCTTTAAAGTATAAAACAATAAGTTTTGCTGGATAATGATAATTGAATAATTATACAAGCTTAGCGACCAATTATATGTTTGTTTCATTGAGTGTAGAAGTAGAATGCACTATATATACAATACAAAGGTGGATGAACAAGGTAACAAAATATAAGTCAAACTATCTGAAAAAAAACATGAATTTGTATGAGGTAGTAATACAGTGGTAAAATAAACGAATAACTGCAAATTCTAAGTAAAAACAGTTTTAACTCCCCACACAACCCAGTTGTAACAACAACTCACCTGCAATTGGAATGCTTGTGAGAATCCTTCCCCACATACTGTGCACCAGAATGGCTGGGGGTGGGTGGACATCACGTGGTGCTGTGGATGGGGAGGGTTAGGGGGTCAGGGGGAATATACGTATACATGGTTTGTTGCACAAGTATTAAGCCTGCTATGCTGATCAACTATGGTATTATACACAACCGTACTGGATTGGGCAAGATGTACGATGTTGATTTTATCAATTATTATAAAAAGAAGCCTGATATAAAGTATCTAAAAGTTTGTTTGGTTGTTAATCTGTTAATATTTAGGAATGACCTACAAAATCAGTCATTAATCTAAAATGTCACATTGACATGTAGGCATCTGTAATGTTAATCACTCACATAATCAACAAGTTTTAAGAAATAAAAGGTCAACTTAATGCTTTAGCTGATAATAATCAGGATGAAAAACTAATATTGAAATGATTGACCAAAGAAATACGACTTCATAATTTCAATATTTGTTTCATACTCGCTTGTCAGTATTAGATTCATGATTTGTTCTGATAATTGTACTGTTGCCCCATGTTATTATTACTTCCATGTAACCTCATATTTCTGTTGGTTAAAGTTGCAACTTTCAACCGAATGGTTGTGGGATTAATACCAGTCTCTTGTTAGTTGTGTCCTTGGGCAAGGCACTTAACGGACATTGCCTAAACGCAGCGGCTTAATGAATTCTACTGAATTGAAGAAAAATGTTAATCATACACAACACACTGCAATAGCTCCGGTAACCCGACGATGGGCGCGAGATAATCTGACGATTGCCCGTGTGTTAACCCCATTTGTTTTCCCATTCACAGGGATAAAACATTGAATTCACCTGAAGCATGGCAGCATTCTCGAACATCTGACCACATTCGAAGCATCGATTGACTTGGGACTGCGCTACAGGGATAACTACTGCGTTGGTAGTTGGTTGGACAGTGAACTGGGGCAACGGGGTGGCTTCCTGGGTGTCCTGCTGCTCTTGCAACGATAACGCCGTCTGTATCACTGGGGGGATAAATGATGTACAAGGGGAATGGCTATGATCATGTTGATGTCGGTGTGTGGAGGTTATGTATTGCAATGTTCATGAGGATATAATGATATTGCGTATTTTAAGTAACTTTATGTTTCATTATGTGTTGAATGAGGATTTCACGGCACAGGTGTACAAAGCTGTGTCAACACATACATTGCATTACAGGCTTAATAGTTGCCAAATGGATGAGAATGGGGTTTCCTTGCATGGTTAACACACAGGAATCGTCAGATCACCTCGTGCCAACCACAGGTTGAAGATAATGCAGTGTGTTGTGATAGATGTATTGCTTCAAATGACCATCCACAAACCTGCTGTTTTCGAGGCGTCATCCAACCCATGCACCCTCAACATGTGCGTCTTCAAATATGAAGAGATGGAGAACTGCTTGCTGCAAATGACGCATTGGAAGTTTTTCTCCTTCGAATGTACAGCCTGCGGAAGGAAAGGGGGGTTACCCCATGTGGCTATTGATGCAGACAGAATGACATTGCTGCACAAACACCGCTGGGACCAACAGTGGGTGTGTTTAATCCATCCAATGCACACCCACCTGCATATGGTGCCACACCCACCCACAAATGGTGCCACACCCACCCACAAATGGTGCCACACCCACCCACATATGATGCCACACCCACCTGCATATGATGCCACACCCACCTGCATATGGTGCCACACCCACCCACATATGATGCCACACCCACCTGCATATGGTGCCACACCCACCCACATATGATGCCACACCCACCTGCATATGGTGCCACACCCACCCACACATGATGCCACACCCACCTGCATATGATGCTTAAGATTCCCAGCCTCCGCGAACGTCCACCCACACTTGGAGCACGAATGGTTACGCTCTCTCATGTGGACGCTACGTAGATGTCGATTCAAATCACTCCGACGACCGAACCCCTTCCCACACTGCTCGCATTTGTTCGGTTTGTTCTGTGGATTCATATGTTCAAACCGGGTAACGCAAGGTGCTTATTACAAGGGAGAATGCAGCCACATCGGTAACCATCAGGCTACTGGGGTCATTGCAGTGTGTATCAGTGTATGATTGAGACATTTCTTTTTCTTTTTTAAAATACTTCTTCAGATTAAGTGGAATCCTTAAATGCAAGATGGCATCGTATAGGCACCAAAAGGTGATTTATTTATGTAAAATGTAATTGTTAGTTTAAATGTTCAAAAATCTAAAAAATAAATATTCTAATGCACGAGAACAGTTTTCAACAATTTTTGTCTTTATATAAATATTTGTAATTTTAATTTAATATTTTGTAATTTAAACAAATTTTTAAATTTTATCGATTAAAGTTAATGTCAGATATTGACTCACATGCACTGCCAGTATATGCTGCTTGAGGTAAGCATTGCTCCGGAAGCTTTTGTCGCATTCAGAGCAAACAAACGGCTTCGACATGTCGTTCTGCTGTAGTCTGGGGCCGCTGGTGGAATGGGACTGGACGGCCATGGCGTTCACTCCGTGCACGTTGCGCATGTGGGACGACAACAGACTCGATTTCATAAAGTTTTTCCCACATTCCAAGCATCTGGACAGTTTGTGAAAGAATTAAACTCTAAAGAAACACGACAGAACATGTCCGACTGGTTGGATTGGGGTTTAGTGAGTCGCCTTTCAGTTGAAACTAATTGCTAGCTAGTCAGTTGTGTCCTTGGGAAAGGCACTTTACGAACATTGCCTGAATCCAGTAGATTGATGGGTTCTTCTATATTAAAGGAATGTGTGAATCATACACAACACACTGCAATAGCTCTGGTAACCCGACGGTGAGCGCGAGGTGATCTGACAATTGCCCGTGTGTTAACCCCCTTGTTTTTCCCATTCACGGGGATAAACATGAAAATATCCTATCTTATGAAGATTCATTCCACTTTTGGTAGAAAGTTGCCAATCAATACGTTCTTAGATCAGTCATTTGCTTTTTGTAATTCTTTTTCAGAAAGAACATTCAGAATATTTATCTAGATATACATGCCAGATGGTTAAATATTTCACAAACTCTCACTTGTGTTGTACAGCTCTTGGTCCCTGCACTGTGTGAGCCATGTATATGTGGTAGTTGAGCTGGCCTCCACTCATAAAGCAAGCCTGGCACTCACTGCAAGTGAATACAACTGCAGAGTTCTGCGTCTCGGTATGTACGTGGACGGCTTTGATGTGGTCCTGGATATGTTTGGGTTGGTGTTATGCTACTGGCATATCCAACTATTTTTTAATACAGATTTATAGACTTTACTTCCAAGGATGGATCCATGGTCCCAGAGTCATCGTGAAAAAAACTATCGTGAAAAATATTGATATCTTGAAAAAAACACATGTATGATTCAGACATTTCTTGCTTCCTTTTTTTAAAACACTTCTTCAGTTTTAGTAGAACACTTTAATCCAAGATGGCATCGTATAGGCAGCAAAAGAATCTCAATATAGAATCCCCACCAACCTGCAGGTGATGAGGTGCAAGGAAGCTCTCCGGGCACGCCGGGCACTTGTGGGGTCGGGCGTGCAACTCGGCGTGCGACTTAAAGTTGTGGAAACTTAACTTCCCGGCGCTTTCGAACTCTTCGTGGCACTCCGCTGGAGACAATACGAATTTTTGTTCATTTCAGGTAAAAATGAATACGACGACTACAATATTTTGTCGTAAATTTTAAACTCTAATTTCAGCATCATAAATAGTATTTGCACTAAGCAAATGAAATAACTAGAAACTATTTATAACAAGATGTGACTTACCTGTTGCATTAATTTATTTGGTAAACAAGATTTGAGGCATAACGGCTGGACAAAACAACCAAAAATCTTGTTTAAGCTGATTATACCACCCATTGTACATTGAATAGTTACCAATTGGCCTTGCATTGCAGTGAGATGTTTTAATTAAAAATCAAGTCCTATTATATTTGTAATTACTTAGGATGCAACCATGAAAACTAAGCCACAAAGTTATATGAACTCACTGCACTTATGAGATGCTCCATTTGTGCGGTTGGTTGATGTTTGGGTTGGGTCGCTTGGAATGCTCATTTCATTGCTTGTCATCGACCTTTCACCTGGATAATGTACAATAGATGATTACTTTACATGGTAAATCGCTAGTGTTTTAATATTTATCAACAAAGGGTGGTATACTTGGTCCAAGGAAACTTATACAAGTAATGGAACAAAGTTATTAACAAAAAATATTGGAAAGATCTTTTTAACTTACTAAGTAAGGTTTTACTATTCAGTTTTTTAACAAGAGCCAGTTTAAGAAACAGGAATCACAACATTTTTAAAATCAGGAACACAGTGATAAGAATTCTGCTGCTGCTTTTACAAGCTTATGAATGAGATAAATTATGACAAAAAATCAAATCAATGAAGTGACTACCTTGCTGGTGCTGTTGTGTTGCATAGATGGGCGTCATGATGGTTGGTATCGTGTGTTGTATCATGGTGACACCGCTCTCTGCTGCCGCCTGCTGGATGAAGTCCTTCCTGATTGAGATTTGGGGGGCGGTGGATGTGTAGGGGGCTTGCGCGGGTGACCCACACTGGACATTACCTGGTAACAAGGATGGTTTTGGTACTGGTAGACATTGCTGGGCATAATTACGTAATTACGGACGTCAGAATTATGTTACGAGCGTCAAATCAAAATTCTGTAATTACGCATCTCTTCGTAATAATTGAAACGGGATATGCACGTTGTTGTAAATATACTTTTTAAGCAATTTCTTGTTTTAGTTTTAGCAAATTGAGTTTGTTTGTTAATTTTTTTTCGAAAAAAAAAGTTCGAACCACCGGTAATTTTTGGTTGTTTGTTTAAATAACGATGACTGCATGAAAATTATATAAATTACGGAATTTCGTAACTGAGCTGGCGTAATTCCTTAATACAACTTTGATCAATTACGCCTAGCTCTACTGGTAGAGGTAATTAATAAACATGTCTTAAAACAGAACACAGTGGTTATGAAGATAACCTCATGCCCACAGTCAGGTACCCAAAGCATATTAAGTGAGGTGTGTTGTTTGTATGTCATTTCCCTATTTTTTAAACAATCCAGTTGAGTGAAAAACACATTGTTCAAAAAATTTAAAAAGTCGATTTAAACACACTGGATTGGGAAAACATATTATGTAGCTTGTTCTGAGTAAGCAGTCATTGCAGAAATTAAATCTCCCACTTGGCATGTCAGACCCCCGACTGTATGCATCATACAACCAGACTATGGTGTACAACAGCATTTAGTTACTTACTAACAATCTGCTGGGTGCTTGTTGCAATGAGCACATTTGAATTCACCATCCCAATATTGTTAATGCTTCCCATGCCTGGTAATGTACCAGAAAAGACTCCAGCCCTCTTTGAAAGCTGGTTGGCTGAAGGTATTGATATCTGGTTCAATGATGGCACACCTTGACCCACCATGAAACCTTTACCACCGGAACCATTCTGTTGATACAAATTGATGGAATGCATAATCAGGTTTTTACTTCGTAAATGGTAAACGCAGTTGGTGTATTATCACACATACCTTGCCCAATGACACAACAGACTGCTGGTATCGATAAGATATTTATGTTTATCCCCCTGAATGGGAAAACCGTCGGGTTAGCAGAGCTATTGTAGTGCGTTGTATATGATAGACACATTCCTTTAATTTGGTACAACCCAATAATCCGCTGGGCCCAGGCAATGTTCTTATAGTGCCTTGCCCAAGGAGACATCCGACTAGCTAGCGACCATTTTCGCACTTGCAACCTTTTGATTGAAAGGAGACGCACTAAACCACCAGACTAACCGGCCGGACATAACAAACAAACCTAACAACCTTTTAGCTTAAAAGGCAAATCACTAACTCATAAAGTTATTCGGTCGAAAAAGAGGACAGCTTGCCAATAAAAAGGAAATGCATATGCATCTCTACTGATTAGAGGTTAACTGATTTATTACGGCGGTCTTTCAAATAATAACAACTTTCAATAGTGGGTATGTGGTATTCTCAACTTTACCAGCTTGTATTATAAATGTAAGTTATGAATGGTGTATTATAAATTTAAGGTATGAATGGTGTATTATAAATGTAAGTTATAAATGTAGTTGAAATCTTACAATTGCATCATTTTCGTTCACATCACTGTTAGCCAGGGCTGCTGTGGCTCCTGCAAATATATTTGCAAAGTTGACCATCGATGTCTGGCTGATCACGGTCATTTCGGAATCTTTCGGCTTCGACACATTTAGTTCGATGGATGTGTTTTGTGCTCCACTGGATGAAGGATGCCAATACTTGTTGTTGTCCATGATTCAACCTATGAAAGTGGAATTTTTATTCTAAATCAAACATGGATAATTCCAACATCTGTTCATATTGATGAGTTTGTGTTTTGTATCCTGGCAGATGGGGAAATCTCACGAAATTTATCCACGGTTATCATCTGACAACTCATGTCCACAATATAGATGGTTAAGCCATTGCAACGTACACATTAGGACTGTTTTAGTGCAAGCCATTAAACCAGTCTGCAACTGCTTTGCCAATGGACACAACTCCTGGTTTCCGGACAAAGTGAAATATCAAACTAGTTGCGGGAAGAATTCTTTATACATCTAATGATGACTGCATGTGATTGTATTCTTTATCGCACACTTTTCTTAGAGGTTTGGTGTAATAGTGCATTTTTATATAAACATTTATTTTTTTACTTCTTTTATGTGGGTTTAGCAGCCACGTCTAATTATACCAAAACTTGATAAATGATTGTTTTTTAGACGTGTTCTAATGACTGTCGTTTTTCAAATTTTTATCAAGGGTCCTGCTTCATGTTGTCATTGAAGAAACAAAAAAATGAAATAAACTATTTAACTCTTGTGTATTTGTTTATATCTTATCAGCAAATACATGTTAAAATTTGAAATAAAGTGAAATTGATACTTTAACCGTTTAGTTTCAATTTGTAACCAAATTTTAAATATAAATAAAAACCAACCTTTAAAAGGTATAAAAAATTGTTCTTATCCATTTTTAATATTTTGCCAATGGTAATCAATATACCACAATGAGTTACAGTAACAATTTTCAATTAAAAGTTTAATTTGACTTTATTATTATGTAAATGTACAAAAATAGACAACAAACTGTAAGGAAGAACGTTCAAAATGTAGTATCACTAGTGTGAACCAAACTTTTTGTTATTAAAGTGCGTTGTTCCACGCGCGGCGCGACGCCATGTTTTTAGCTCGTGCAAAATATCGCGCAGTGTAGACACACTCACAGACGCAGCTAAACCACTAAAAAACAAATTTCTACAAAACCTATAGACTAACCTGGAATACCAATAGGTTCCTACAGCTATCAATGACAATTATATGTCAATTTTATTGACAAATTGTTAATTTTAGGCACGAAATTATAAAAATATTAAAGTTAGACGACACATACATTTCACTGCACCCTTACACAGATCACACATTTATGCGCGAGTTCAGTCAACCGTTCATATATTCATCCGCTGAGAGCATACAAAAAAGTGCATTTCTCTCGAATGCGCATGCGCAGAACCACTCAAAGGGTTTTATTTTTGGAGGTAAAATATAAACTGCCTCATTAGATTATTTGAAAATCGTTGCCCGGTTGTTTTGTTTGTTAAATTATGTGCGGAATTCAGGTATTAATACATTAAATAAAAATGGAAGAGTACCAATTTTATGAATGAATCGTCACATCTTGGTCTTGCCTGAACCGAAAGAGCGAACCGCAACCCAAATTTGAAATATTTAACGCCGATTTTATGACCTGTGTGTGGGTTATCGCGTCGCCTTTTAACCGAAGGGATGAAAGCTCGAAACTTGTCTCCTCGAGAAACACGTTTATCGGTCATCGCCTGGCACCAGTGAATTAAATTCATCAAATGTTTAAAAACATCTCCGACGTTGTGGTGTTTCCTAAACGCATTTCCTGACTTAGTTTAGTTTAAGTTTATTCATTTTTTGCCCCAGTATTTAAAAATGGCAAGCGAATAAAATAACGACACAGGAACAGGAATAGACGGCAAAACAAACAGTCGTTAAAACACGTCATTGATAAAAAAAGATGTAATTTAATAAATATAGCGGACGCGGCCGCCAAACCTAAACGAAAGAACAATATTGTGCAAACAAAATTTATATAAAACCAAACGATATGAGGCCATGAAGAAGAGTGTGCGGTAAAGCGCGACCAGTACTGAGGGGGGGTCAGCTTTAGGAGAAGGTGTGGTCCAAAAGCGTGGACCAGAATGGAAAAAGAAAAAAAAATCTAAAATGGAATTCCACTAGTGTCGGATGACACTTTTAGTTTTTTAGACTTACTGACTGTTCAATATATAGTTTTCCATCACGTTATGTAGAATGTATTTTGATCATAAACAAAGAAGTATCAACAAAACCTGATTCGCCTCTGAAATCAAATGTTGCGGTTGATATTTTTATATTTCACTCCGTAAGAGAAGTTTCGGTGAAAATCAACCAATGTGGAAATGTGAAACAAAGTTTTCAAATTTTATTTCATTCACATTCAGTTAAAAAGTTTGTTTCACTTTTATAGTCCTTATTTTCCAATCCTGGAAAAGCTCATTGCTAAGACCGTTTTTGTATCGGTCGTACTATGTAAGTAAAGTATGCATATGTATCGGTCGCGTTAACCATTCGGCCGCACGACCGTAAATGTATGTTATTTCTCTTTGCAAAAGCAATTTAGAGCAATTTCTGTTTTTAGTGAAATATTTTCTGATCCGTTGGGTGGCAGTAATAATCCATTGATTTAAGTTGGCCGCACACTCGCAGATTCATATTTCCACGACATGACTTATACGTGTCCAACAATCAATGATTCCCATCACTACGCGATATTTTTAAATTCCTGTGATAATTGAAGTCGGTTATTCGTTTACACTATTGTTTCTTGTCCACAGACCCAATTGTATTTAAACATGACCGATACATTTACCAAACTTTATAAAAACGTTATTAGGAACAAGCACATTATGGGTTCGAACCCTAGCCAGAAAAAAACTCACACTTTTCGCGGACTTCGCCTGGACTCAGTGAATGATTTTTTTTTCGATAGAAGTCGTGTAAGCTGCCTGAGGTCTCACCAATAAATTCTTCCATATGCCATGGGTTTCACCAATAAATTCTTCCATATACTTGAATTAAATAAATTTTCTAATTGTCACAAGAATTGATAAATATTACGTATCGATGGGAAATTATTGATTGTTGGACACGTATAAGTCACGTCATCGAAATATAAGTCTGTAAGTGTGCGGCGAACTTAAATTAAGGGATTATTACCGCCAACCAAAGTCTGCGTCAAATTTATCCTTAATGTGGGCGACATAAGCATATATAAACTATACTAAACATGCGACACCATCACCATATTGGATTAGTTATGCATATGGATTAGTTATGCCGTTTAACTATTCAAATCCTATCCAGTTGGTCTAGCGGTTAAGTGCGTCGCCTTTCAATCAAAGGGTAGCAGGTGCGAAACTGGTTGCTAGCTAGTCGGTTATGTCCTTGGGCAAGGCACTTTACGGACATTGCCTGAACCCAGCGGATTAATGGGTTCTACCAAATTGAAGGAACGTGTCTATCATACGTAACCCACTGCAATAGCTCCGGTAACCCGACGATGGGCGCGAGGTGATCTGACGATTGCCCGTGTGTTAACCCCCTTGGTTTTCCCATTCACGGGGATAAACATGAATATCATATACAGCGTTTCTCAAACTATGGGTCGCGACCCACCGGTGGGTCGCGAAAGGAAATATTTCCTATACAAAAATCAAGGCGAAATTATCATAATTGTGACATCACACAATCTTGAATCGTGACGTGATCTTCACCTGACCTCAGGTCATTGAACCTTTCGTCTCTCACACATGTTACAACAACTATATATAAAGTTAAGTGGGTCGCCATAAATTGTGGTAATTAATAGTGGGTCCCAACTCTAAAAAGTTTGAGAACCACTGTCATATCATATCAAATCGAGTTCGCAAGTAATTGGATGGTTTCCTCTTAGTCATAAACCAGATATAAGATATGCTGGCCACGCTAGAACCACGTTCACAGCTAAATAGAAGATATTTGATTTTGTGAGAAAATAGTTTATTTTGTTCACAGTGCACGCATACGATGCAAGGTTTGAATTTACT
The DNA here is from genome assembly GCA_000149265.1 of Ciona savignyi. Taxonomy (NCBI): domain Eukaryota; kingdom Metazoa; phylum Chordata; class Ascidiacea; order Phlebobranchia; family Cionidae; genus Ciona; species Ciona savignyi. The sequence goes on from CH002005.1 coordinate 112,008, forward strand.
TGGAATTGTGACGTACATTTTATGACGTAGCCAATGATGACGACATTTGGTTCGACGCAACGGTGGAATTTTGACGACTTCAATGGTTTTGTGAAGTCAAAATTAATATCATTGGCATGCCGCAATCGAACAGAGGGCCATACACGTCATTAGCAAACATATTATGACGTCATTAAATATAATGCATCAGCCTACAGTGTCTTGCGGCCCGTGCGTCACAGTATGTGGTATGACGTCATCAAATATTACATCACGGTGCAGCAATTGCATAATGCGTATCGGGAATCGGTTGGTGAGAGTGGGATGGACTTTTTATGCCGCGAGGTGGCGCCACTGGGCTCGCTGGCTTTGATGCCTTTGTCTACCGGAGTTTGGGGCTGCAAAGTAGTTGAATTAATAACAGCAATGAAACTGCAACATAACGCCAGTAACATTTTAATAAAAGCGACCTTAAACGTTTTTAACCGAATGGTGATTAAAAGAAATAATTGTTTCTTGTCAAAAAACGCGGGATAACCAAGCTTAACGTATTCTTTACAATTGGTCAGGCTTAATGGGTTGCACCATCTATATTCAGCCAATCAATATGGATTTAATTGGCATTTTGTGTCGGTATTTAACCAGCTTAACCTCTCGGTTATTTTAACCATTGATATTGAACCCCCGGTCCTGATTATCCCGATGTCGCTTATGCATCCACTCACACTGGGAGGATCGTCCACCAGTGAGGAGTCTTCGTTGATGGAAGCTTCAAGTTGGTTCGGATCATCTGCTTCGCTCGTATCGTGTTGACCACTTTGTAGCGGAAGCCGAAGAGCTAGTAAATGGGAATATATATGTTGGTTGTGTTGCATGTTTAGTACAGTTTGGATACGCTTATGCAGTTATGCCGCCCAATTCAAATCAAACTTTTCACCCGGTTAGCTCTATTGGTAGGTTATAGGTTCGAAACCAGCTGCTGACTCGTCCGTTAAATTGTGTCTTTGGACACAATTGTGCTAACCGTCTTGGGTTTTCCTATTAGGATAGGATAGGATATTCATGTTTATCCCCGTGAATGGGAAGATCAAGGGGGTTAACACACGGGCAATCGTCAGATCACCTCGCGTCCACCGTCGCTTCAATCGGGATTTGCCATCTGTCAGCAGATAAATCGCATTATGACAGTCCCGTTACCAGCGACGATCTGTCCCATTTTCATGCCGCTACGAGCGATTAAAAATTGGCGGATCGGGTGGTTTTCGTAAAGTGTGCACAACAATGAGCTTTATGCGCTGACGTGCGACGAACATACCTTTAGCTAAATCCCGAGGATGGGATTCCATGTCAACATTATCATCCTCCGGATCTTGGTTGCTTTGGGGGGAACAATCACTTGCAGCACTGATTGTTACTGTCGAACCAGTTTCAATATCTTGGGTTTTCTCCTGGGGTTTGCTGGTCTTTGATGCGTTATCTGGTGTTTTCTCTTTGCTGGTCTTTGATGCGTTATCTGGTGTTTTTTGTTTGCTGGTCTTTGGTGTGTTATCTGTTGTTTTCTTTTGGGTTTGGTTGGTCTCTGGTGTGTTATTTGGTGTGTTTTCTGAACCAATTGTTGACGTGTCTTTAATACTTTGTAATACTTCCTGTGATAATTGTTTATTTTGTGGATCAACATATTGATCTGCAGTTTCTATATCGCAGTTATGGTCTTCTGGTTGTTTATTAGGTTCTTCCGATTTGTTATAAAGATCTTCGGATTGAAATTGAGGAGTTTGCAGTGTATTAGGTATTCCGCCATTTCCGGTCTCCGCATCAGAAGAGATGGGACCATCTATGGACGTCTTTTCTAACGAACTCGGCGTTGAACTAACCAGTTTTGGTAAATCATCTTTTACTGATGTGTTTTCCACGTAAGGTTGGCCGGACACCTTAAAATAATAGAATGATATTATACAAAACATAATATATACAGTTTCGTCATAATATCCTGCAGACAACCGGAAATTGTACATTTTTCTACAGATGAGAAATATTTAATTGAAACACAAGGGTTTGCGACAATATGACTACCGGGTGCTGGTTAGATTCTCAACCTGACTTTCTATGGGGCAAGAAACTTTGTGGAAATTGATCCAATTGATTTAAATCGATCAAATACTATTTAATAACTTAAATAAAGTCGCAAGATCCAAGAACCTTTGTGCTCAAAGCAGAATGTTGGCATAATAACCAACTAGAATGCTTGAGCGGGGATTTATACAAGACGACGTATTTATAACTTTCAATTCGTTGTAATCTATCTTTGTAACCCATGAGTACTTTCCCGTGACAATGTCAATCTTAAGTACTACGGCCGAATAGCTTGGTGGGTCAGCGTGTCACCACTAAGTTACAGGGTAGAAGGATCGAAACTGGTCGCTGTGTACGAGGTTGTCTGACAATTATGATTGGGACTACTCTTCTTTTCTCCCATTCAGGGTATAAACATACAAATAATAGTTTTACACTGACGCATAAAAAACGCATTTCCACAGTAAAGCTGCATCAGTAATTTTAAGCACCAGTTACAACTGTGGATAAATCCAGTATAAACTTGGGACTTCCCCTAAGCAACCAGCTACTTACCTCACCTTCTTTAATTTTCTGTTTTGGATCAAAAATTAGACTGAGTTCATTTAGACCAGCACCGAATCCTAAATCTAAGCTTGGGTCTCTTGATCTGAATAAACAAGGCACAACTTAAAATGGTTTTTCAGTGACTGAAATCAATTCACATTAAGAACGTCGGAGGTCTGAAGTAAGCCGAAAGGTTGTACCATCGAAACCAGCCGTGGGCTGAACGGTATCCTTGGGCATTTTGCGAACATCGTTCGGACCCAATACAAAAATGGATTGTACTATAGCTTAACTTTAGGGCCGTATTCATTCTGTACAACACACAGTGTAATTGTTCCAACTAACCAACAGTGATAATGAGTCTATTTCCCATTAATTTAAATCTACTGTATCGATGGTGTTGGCCGTGGCTTGGACAAGGAAGAACGTCAGTTTTGTTCAATAAATTAAACATCATCTATTAAATCCTTTAAAAAAGGACACACCAACTAAGTAGTGGGTGTTGCGGACACACTGACTTTTGTTGAAGAAATGCAAATTAACAGAAATTATAAGGAATGGAGAAACATAGTCGGGGTCACCACATACGGGTTTGTCGTAAAAAATAAATTAAAATTTAAAAAAAAAGTTGGAAAATCCTGATGAAATCGTAAATTTAAAAGCAGTCTTTAGAAGAGATTTTCCAAACAAAAATAATTCTAACCGTTTGGATGGTTCCGTCGTTTTCTCTATTACGTTTGGAATCTTCTTTATGACGTTTGCATTGTTCTGGGCCGGCGGGAGCGCCTTGGAAATCAGCCAATCACGCGTATCCTGATGTTCTTCAGACAACCGCCATTGTTGATCGTTTATTACGTCATCATCGGGAATTTTCGGCTTCTCCGACATCTCTTCGTGCGACAACGAATCGAGCGATGACGACGAATAATATGGCTCCACGGGTGACTGAACAATCGTCGAAAGCTCGTTGAACGGTGCACCTACGTCATAACTATCCATTGTGACGTCATGACGAGGTATGTCAACGGAAGACGAAGAGATGTTTCTGGAATCTGAAGACATAGAATCAGAATAAAAATCAATTCTAGAATTGAAAATGGAAGGCGTCTCCGGTATCGATTCAATTATGGTCCCTAAAGACAAAATAGATTTGACAATCAGAACAATTGTATTTTAGACTGGCCATGACGAGAATGGAGCTACCTGGTACGATTTACGTGTACAAACCATTATACTATTATCGATTCAATTTCGGTTCCAATAAACCACGAAAAAGATTTGATACCGCGGGGAGCGTATGTGGCTATTTCTTTTTAGCCTTATGATCGGATTCTTATTTTTATCCTTTAATGTGAAACAATGACAGTCAGAACAATTGTATTTCAGACTGTCTAGAAAGAGAATTCAACCCAAGATGTATCTAGTATGATGGGTGTATTTAAACCCTCATATAATACACAAGATATAATGTAATACGGGTGTGGACGATCTTCGAATTAATGCATTTATTAATAATCCATGTACATCAAACTTGTAAAATGTAAACACATAATCTGGGCCGTACTTATAGGTGGGGGTTTATATTAACAAGCTGTTACCTTCTTTAGCGTCGATGGTAAACGAATCCTCGACTGAGTGCATGGGGGCCCTGGAATGTTGATTGAAATTTCGTAAATAATTTATAATAATGTCGGCTGACTGGGTTTTAACAAAAGGACACGGTCGTTATCATACGAGCTAATACACCGAATACCTCGATTGGTCGGAGCTATATTGCAATGTGATGTATAATAGGATATAGGATATTTATGTTTATCCCCGTGAATGGGAAAACCAAAGGGGTTAACACACGGGCAATCGTCAGATCACATCGCGTCCACCCGACGGTATGTTCCTTTAATATAATAGAACCCATTGCTCCGCTTGGTTAATGCAATTTCTGATAAGTGCCTTGCCAAAGAACCCATAACCTTTCGGCTGAAAGGCGACGCACTAAACCACTGGACTAAACTGTCGGACGATTTTTTTGTTTAACGCATTAACCCATCAATTCCAATTCAAGCAACGTCCAGCGGGTAAAGGAAACCAGCAACCAGCGGCAAAGTATACTACTACAGTTTAGTGCTAAATAAAACTGTGATCTGAGATAGTTACCACACGGATAGACATCAGACAACTCGCGAATACATAGGGGGAATGTCATTACTTTTAACCTGATATACTTGTAACGTGATAAGACGACAATTATTAGCGCATAAGTGCTTACCTTCTAATATCAAACGAGAAGGGATCAATGTGACGTTTCATGTCGTCATCTCTTGATGACGCGTCACCGAACAAACTTTGAGTTTTTCCGATTTTGGCAAGATTCTTTCTTTTACGCTGCCCCTTCCGCCAGTCCCTGTACGACCTCGTGCTTGTAGTGCTCTGCACTGATGACGTGTCAGATGTTTCGTCTATGTCGTCATCAAGGCTCTCTTTTGACGTGGGGATTCCCCCTTTCAGATAACCAGAGCAACTTCGAGTCATAAACGCTCTACGTCGGCCATATACCGAGCTGTCGCGGTTGAAATTCATAGTGGGGACTATCTATCCTAGGCGGCCTGGAAGGAAAATTAAAGACTTAGCTCGGTGGGTTAACCTTTTATCCCAAGGGTTGCAGTTACGAAACTGGTCGCAAGCTGGGCGGTTTTAGCTTCGGTAACCCGACGATGGGCGAGAGGTAATCTGACGATTGTCCGTGTGTTAACCCTCTTGGTTTTCCCATTCACGGGGATAAACATAAATATCCTAAGATTGAAAAAAAATAGCTTGGTGATTAAATGGAAGAGTAAAGTGAGGTATTCCACAGGTTATCTTCAGATTACATCTTTGTCACATAAGCTCTATCCACAACGTGAAGAATAGAATTGGTTTTGAACATAACCTTATGATCCGAGGCGTAACCATGCGAACCAACCGTGTTACAACCGATTGCGAGTCGGAAGGTTTTCTGATCAAAACCAGCCACTTGCAAAAAGTGGGTTTCTTGGGCACAGTGGAATTTATCAAAGGAAACAATATTTATAGCACGTTGAAATATCCATGACTGCCCTATGGTGAATATAGGATAAGACATTGTGATTTTGATCGTATTGATTTCACCTAAAAAGGCCAATTTTTATCTAATATAGAAATAAGCTACATAAGATATGTTTGAAACGTTTTATTGAATTTAAATAATTAAATTATCACAGGCAAATATTCAACCACGTATTAAACTTTGTTTCTGCTTTCAAATAGAACTCACTGCACACTAGAGGAGTATCACGCAATATCTAACTCTCTTTGTACTATACCAAGCTATCCAATACAGTGTTAATTAGCAACCATCGATTTAAATTAATTAAAGACAACCAATATCCCAGTACAATATGCGTGCATCAGGTGATTTTAAAGATACCAAACTCGGAAACATAGAAACGGCACTCGGTATAGACCACGTTAAGACGAGAAACTACAATAGAGGGAAAACCGACCCATCGTTAATAGAATATTTAATAATTAACTAACATAAATAAGCAAATAAAAAATGATTGGCCAATTGTAATTTTGCTTTTCCCCGAAATTTATATTTTACATATCGAAGACAGTTAACCTTTGGGTTTTATTGGTGCCTCCTTGACTTTAAAAAGCTTTCTTTTTATATTTTAAGCTACTGCCATTGTTATGTGAATATATTGGTACTTAATTGTCCGACAATAAAATTAGTTATATTGAAAATTGAATAGCGGATTTTGTCTTAAAATGTCTTACTTTGGCGTTTTTCCCAATTTCATTGATTGTCATGGTTGAGCGCGCATGCGCCTAGAATTAATAGCTTAAAATCGTTTCCTACCTAACAACGTTAGCGCGGTTGACGCTTATTTCCCTGTCATCGCATGTTGTTATTATACCGGGTTTAATTCAATCAACCAGTAAGCGAGAAAACGTCGACTATCAAACGGAAATATGCGAATTACAGAGAAAATATACAAATATGATATTTATCAAGAACTTGCGAACGTGCAATGTGGTCAGTTGATAAAGGATTATGCTGGTAGCAAGTCAAATATAATTTGAATTATTGTTTACACGTACTTTTTTAAGTAGAGGTTTTCTTTACAAACATATAATCAACAAACCGTTCCTCAAATATTGCGATACGATTGGATCTGTCACCTGAAATGAATTGAAATTATCTGACATTATGATATACAAGCTGTCAAAGTATGACCACCCCTGCGATCCACACACATGTATTGACCTGCAAAAAAGCTACAAGCAGTTTGCTTTACTTTGTTCAAGTTGAATTTCTATCCTCAACCTGTCCTTCACTGTGCTGTAATGAATTATGCAGCCTACCAACACAGTATCTTCTATGCATGACGTACATGTTGTTGCGACCTGGTTGTCGTTTAAAACCTGTTGTACGCAGTTTTCGAATGCAAATAAAACGTTCAAAAGATTGTTCTATTTCGCGCCTTCTTATCTAAAATCGAAAAGAAAGGCATCAACGCAAACTACTAAGATACATCACGTACCTCGACGTCTAAATGCCAAAGGCCGCTAGCAATTCGAGCGCCATGCGACACAGGAAACGCTCGTGCAAATTTTAGCTGCACAAGGGAATACAAACATCATTTATTGCCTCTCGTTTTACAAATTTGTCATCTTTAAGAGCTAGCACTTACAAATTAAAACCACCCCTACTGAAATCATTGCACAATAATTAGTAGTCTATTGTAGTTAATACCGACTGTAAGATATCTCGACCCATTAATGTTTTATTGATGTCTATGATAAATCATAAATTGCATCACAACCAAATTACGTCACAATGGGAGTTTGTGTTACAATATCTATACCCGACCGCGTGTTAGAAAATGCTTCCTTTTTGATTTAGTCACCGTACAGTCTGCAGCACAGTAATTTATCCGATACCGTGTATTTTCCGTTCCGGTTCTAAAGCCAAAGTTTGGTGAGTGTAATTGTTTACTATTTCATACGTACACCCGTCAATTATTGATTTTGGTTTCTTTATTTTTAATTTACAGAAAACCGTATCATCCCTCCGTATCATCCCTCCGTATCATCCCCACTGCGTAACATCTCCGTCCATATCGTCCCTGCCCCCTCCGTTCCGCATCTGTAACCGTTTGAACTCTGATCGCCAATTATAATTCGAGGACACAAACTGTCTGTTCTTTTATTCGATACGAGTTATTTTCAAACCAAAGCAACCCCGTTACTCCACCCGCGGAAGTAACATCGTTTTCAAACTGAGCAAACTGATCAAACCCATCGTAACCGTACCTCTCGACCATGGATAACCAACCAGAACACCGCGTAGAACAATGGCTGGACAACATTGAAGAAGCCAAGCAGCCAGGCATTGAAGAAGCCAAGCAGATACCAGCACCACCTAATTCAACCACACCACTCGATGAAAAGCACGAATCAGTAAGTGTTGTAAGCACTACAAGCTCGATGCGCAGCTTTAAGCTAAAAGATAGCAAGGTAAAGCTTGAACTTGCTAGGCTTGCGCGACAACAAGACTTAGAGAGAAAAGAAGAAAGCAAGCTGCTCGCTGAAACAGAGGAACATAAAAGAAAACTGCTCGCTGAAGCAGCTGAAAGAGAAAGAAAATTACAAGAGGAACTCGCCGACCGTGAATCCCGGCGAAAACTAGAATTGGCTGAAGCTGAAGCTAGGGCATGGGAGGAAGCATCGCTTCCTGAGGCCAGACACAATGAAGTTCAAACCCGCCAATATGCTGGCTCAACGACACCGCTTCTAGAGCAGACTACATCCACTGAACAATCACGCAACGAGATAACACCGACCGCAGCGCAGCCACCACAACGTTCTACTCTGTACGCCCCGCCCGTTGTGCGCCCGAAGGACAGCGCTCTGTCACATCTTCCCTTAACCGAACGTCATTTGCCACCGTTTCCGTCCGACATCCGGGTGAACGACGAAAGAGAACACGTGACAACACAGCATCAGAACCGACCGTACCGATATGCTGATCGCTCCCCAA
>CH002003.1:6257-22587 GCA_000149265.1 Ciona savignyi
AATTTTTCTTAAACTATTTCTTTTTTTTGACTACTCAATATCCATTAGTTTTTCCATTCTACGCCAATTTTTTTAGATTAGTCGATATATGTTGAGTTTTTTTACCTTGGCACTACATTTTTTTTGGTTTAAGCACATTTAAAAAGTTCCAAAACTTCCAAAAACTTTAAAAAGTTTCAAAACCTTTCAAACCTGTGCCACAGTAAAAGGATGGTTTAATAAAGTACATATGGAGATATTATTAAAACTTAATGTTTCAAAATCACAATAATGACGATTGTATACATAAGCGAAAGGTTTGTGTAGCAAGTACTTAAGTGGTAACTCAATAATAATAGTTATAAGGGAATTTTTCATAAGGCCATACTGTTTCCTGTAAGCACCCTTTTAGCACACCATTTTTCACCATTTTTTATTTATTAATAGACAATATCTATGCGAAAATCATTAAAATGCAAATAAATAATCAATTCAAGACTGGAAATCGGTCAAAATCGGTTAAGCTTCTTCAGCATTGATGCAAAATCAACAGATTTTTGTACAATTCTACCCACCTTCCTTCCAAGTATTTGGTTGATGGCGGCACTTTCTTTCAAAGTGCATTCTGCCACCACTTTTGCCCGCTGTTCCTTCATGTATAGCATGAATGCGTTCAGAGGCTTTTTGACGTACGGTCGACTGGGTTTGTCACCCTTTTCACGCTTTTTTGGACCCCCTTCATGCCCGTAGTTCCTGGAATAACAAATAAATGTTTAGTCATGCATATTTACTCTCATTCCTGTGTTGGTCGAAAGGTGGTGGGTTTAAAACTAGGGGCTAACTAGTTTATTGTCTTTGCGCAAGGCATTTAGCGGACGATGCCTGTACCCATTAATAGGTGAAATAAAAACTGCATTACAGTCTCTAGGCTATTATATACAACACATTGTAAGTATGTAGCCATTTTAATGGCTCATAACATAGGAAACTTAAAACAAAAAAGGGTGACAAGGAAACCAATGGTCCTAGGTTCAAAGTTCGACCTGGTAAAAAATCAATTTTTTTTTATTCAAAAATCTTACTTTTTGTCGGGGTTCGATTTGCTTGTTGCATGACCGTTAGGAAGGTGCCCCGGTAGTGCCATCGCAGGGTGGGGTATCATAGTGGGGTGCATCCCGCTAACATGGGGGTGGGGCTGCACCATCGGGAAGGGGGTGATACCCGTCATGGCAGACGCAGAACTGAACTGGGGCCCGAATGGGTAGGGGTATCGAAGCATGCCAGCCATCGCGCTGGCAGTGCACATGAAAGTGGGGCTGGTAGGTCTGTGGATGTATGACATGAGCATCTTGGTTGGTTTGGGATATAAATATAGAATATTTATGTTTTATTTTTGTGAATTGAAAAGCGTAACGGAGGATATCACACGGGTAATCATCAGATTACCTCTCAGATACTTAAGGAAATGTTCTAGAATGGGTAATCGTCAGATTACCTGTCAAATATGTAAGAAAGCATTCCTAGGATAGAATAGAATAGGATATTCATGTTTACTCCAGTGAATTGGAAAACCAAGGGGGTTAACACACAGGCAATCGTCAGATCACCTCGCGCCCACCGAGTTACCTGAGCTATTGCAGTGTATTGTATATTATAGACACGTTCCCGAAATTTGGTAGAACCCATTAATCCGCTTGGTTCAAGGAATGTCCGTAAAGTACCTTGCCCAAGGACACAACCGATTAGCTAGCGACCAGTTTCGCACCTGCAACCTTTCGATTAAAAGGCGACGCTAACCGGCAGATTAACCGGCCGGTCTTATACAGTATGGAGTGCCACAAGTGCAGAAATAGTGGTTGGCAAGGGGGTTTCCCTGAAATACCCAGTTGAAAATAGAAAGGGTCTTATAAGGTTGGGCCAGTCCAAAATGCATTTAAAATACTTACACTAAATACCCTGGTATATTGTCCCTAAATGCTATAACAAAAGAACAGGTGACTGACTGGGTAAAGAAGGGGGTGAATGGGTGAAACATGAAACTTACCCCCATGGTGTGAGTGGGTGGGGTATTTGACCCAGTTGGCCGGGTAACGCATACATGGCGGGAACATCTCTGGCCCCATGTGGGATACCTATGGGATGGAAAGGGGTAATTCTCGAGTGGGGGGATATATTATTTAGTGAATAACACAAGTTGATGAGTTATTAAACAGTTTAGCTAAACAATAGTGATATAAGTCAGGGGTGGGCAAATTCTCTAGTCGGCAGGCCAGATGTGGGAAAATGAAGTCCTTGGTGGGCTGGATTATTACACGAATAGTATTTAATACCTTAATTACAGGGTATGATTAGATACAGTCTGTGGGCTGTATGTTGCCCATGCGTTACACAAGTGCATTACCACCATATGCTTAAAATCACTCAATACAATGGCTGTCTGTCTATGTCTGCGCAATTATAACATATCTTTCAACTCTATAAAATTATGGGAAATGTCTGTGCATTAAAAAACACGTTTTTATTGTAATTAAATGAACAGGTTATTTTAAATTGTAATGTAAGCAGATGCGTAGTAGCGTTACTGAAATTAGGTGGACATTTAAAATAAAGTAATCAGTATTTCAGGGCCGTTTGCATAAAGTTATGTGATACAAAAATGATAACAATATTGCAATTATGCTTTATGTTGTGTTGTTCTAAATTTCTGGGAAGCCATTCATCACGTTGTACTTATGGCCCTGATACTAAGTGTAATCAATAGTCATTGTTCACATATCAATTGGACAAAATGAGTCAATCCGCAATGACAATTATGAGTGCACACTTATGAGATTAAACACAGAATTAACACGAACTTAATCTGCAAAGAGAATGAATGGCAAAATCAGTGACAATTTTATTTTTCCGATGTATTTTCTTTCTATTTATACTTAATGTCCAGTGGGTTAAAATATTCCCTATAACTCGTAAAACACTGAAATTAAGTGAAATAAATGATGTTATATTTGTACCCATATTCGGTAACAGAATATTGAATATTTGCGGTGATATTTAGCTGGTTTGGTTCGATATTGTAATATTGAGCGATAAAAGCTAAAGTTTTTATGCTTTGCACAATTTGATAGTCATGTATTTTTAAGCGATATTAACAACATATGATATTTTCCTCTGATGTTTACCCGATTTGGTTTAATATCAATAGATTGGACATTGTTTGGTAAAGTTCCCATGCTTTGTACAGGTTAAAGCAGTTAGGCGTGTATTATTATAAGATATTAACATATTCAGATATTTTCTGTGATATTTACCAAGTTTAGTGTTAATATCATAAGATCATGCAACGTTTAATAAAGTTTTTAATATCTTGACAAGCAGTTAATCGCGCATTATTAAGAGATATTAACATATTCAGATATTTTCGGTAATATTTACTAGGTTTACTGCCAATATCGTAAGATTAGACATTGTTTGATAAAGTTTGAATATCTTGATAAGCATTTAGTCGCACATTATTATGAGATATTCAGATATTTTCAGTAATATTTACCAGGTTTGGTGTCAATATCAGAAGGGGATGGGGTCCCATACAGCAGATGATGATATGCATACGGGTTGTATGGTACTTGGCTCTGTAGAAGAGAAAAGTTGAATATGATGTTGAATATTTAATAGTATAGAATAGTCAAGAGAATATTGGATTTTTAAGAAATTTTTGGATTTAGGACAATAGTTAATAAATTGAAACATAGAAAAACAAGCGAGGGTTGAAAAAATAGGATAATATTAAATATTTTCCTAATTATTCAAAATAACTATTGTTAAGAAAACTAAAGGAAGTTTTGAATATTTTGGAGAATATTGAATATCTGTTTGAATATTTAGGTATTGAATAGATTAAACCATAGAAACCATTTAGTATTTGAAATTTAGTTGAAGAGCTTGTTAGTATATGAACTATATCAACTATATCACACATATAAAAGCTTTGGTACAATCAATGCAACATATAAAAAGGGGTTGGTAGCCACTGATTTACACCATCATAGTGTTATTTGCTTTCTGTGTATTACGCCCGAAAATGAAAGTATCTTGTTAAAAAGTTCGCCCTTTCACAAGTGTTGGTGAGAGCAATTAGGAAAATACGCAAGTCCTTAAGTAGCGCTTTAATGTATCTTGTACTGGTAACAAAACGAACAAATTAGAAGTGGCCTGGAAGTGGCTGGTTGTTGGCTACAGTATTGAAGAGGTAGCATGACTAATTAGGACCACAGCTTCAAGTGATTGAACCCGGCTGAGAAAAGCTTTTGTGAGGGCAACAAAAACATTTAAGGGTTGGTTACACGGTCACCTTTTTGTTTAATTTAAATGAACTGTTTTTAGTGATCTTTCTTAATAACAACCATTTACATTAGTCTTTACTTAATACCTTTAATGGTGAATTTTAATGTGTGGGTTAAGCGGCCATGACTAAATATACCGAAACTTAATAATTGATTGGTTTTTAGACTTGTTTTAATGACTGTCGTTTTGCCGTTTCTTTCCTGTTTTCCAAATTTTTAACAAAGGTCCTGCTTTGTGTTTTTATTGTGCAAACAAAAAAAATAAACTAAAATATAACTAATATCAAATTTATTGTAAAAAATATGTAAATATTGTAAAAATAGGGCTATTAACAATATTGATGCAAAACAGTTTTATTTTTATCACCTTAAAACATAAATTAACAAAATAGTGCACTAAACATAAACAAACCACTTGTCTTACTTAAGTTGAAATTTGACCTACAGTCAAGGTCATATTTGTGGAACAGTACCTGTCATGGCGTTTGCTTAAATATTTAGAGGCTTACACTTTAATCCTATTAATTCAATGTTGCAAATACAAACACCGTCTTAATCTTGCCAACGGTGTCTTATGTCAGTCGAATTGTGTGTACTTAAAGCGGGATTATATTTATTTGCGCACGTTTCTCTTAACAAAAAGAAAAAGGGAGTTAAATAACGGAAACGTGTTTCCGTCTGCGGACTTTATCCGCGCTTTTATTTTGATTCGAAATGGGAAATCTTCTTGGTAACGCTACGGAACGAAATATTAAGTAAACAACAACTGTTTCCATAATCCGTCAATTTCAATTATAGAATGGTATTCCGAGGTACTAAAAAGGAAATCACGTTTGAATGTTAACCACCTGAAACGCGCGCGCTTGGAAATAACTTAAAACAATCCGTCAAACACGCGGTCTTACCGTCCATTGGGTTGTAACCGGTTCGGAACTGACAAGGATTGTCACGCTCCGTTGCGCGCAAAGCGGGTAGTGAAGCGTGAAAGCGGGCGTTTCGTTGCGAGGCCTCATACGCGGGGTAAAAGCCGGAAACCCATCCACCGCCACAAGATAACAGATTTCACGCTCCAGCGCGTTACGGCGACGTAGTCACCGACGTGGTCAAAACAAACGATTAATTTTCGGAGGCGATTTTCCACGCTTTTCCAGCTATCTCGCTCAAGACTAGTTGGCAAATATTTTTTTTACAATTTCAATTTAATCCATGTTTTATGTGCGACCTTTCCAGCCTAGCTTGTTCTTTGTATTAACCACGCGTTTTTTAAATCGCTAAAATGTTATGAACACAATGTTATGAACATTATACAAATATGGTAAAACGGACAGCAAATATAAATGTCACGATTAATTACGATAATAAAACAATAACAGGCCCAAGAGTCGAATTATCATGCCAGAAAAACAGACATACTAACTTAGGTGTGTATTAGAAACTCTAACGATTCTGACAGTCGGATCAATGTAACACATTGGAATTCGTAAACGACCTTACTAATTAACACTTTGAGAGAAAACAATTGTCGCTCCGAGAGAAAATATTAACACGGATGCGACGTCCATTCACACCCTAGTGATGACAGTTTAGACGTATGGCTTTGCACATTCACACATTACAACGTGTCAGGTTTGGCAACACACAACGGGCGTTTAACCGAGCAGTCAAGTTTTTTTAGACGCAGTTATTTCGCCTTAAATTCCTGGCACCGTCAATGTCTACAAATAAAATGCCAGTAGACACATAAACACATATAATACTCCTGTTAAAAATGGGTAAAGGTTAAATCCTATATTTACCTCCCGCATTTAAATATCTAAAAGTCGACGAGTTTACCCTTTTAATTCATAATAAACAAACACAAATAAATAGTAAAAGTTGTGTGAATCCAGCAAAACAACGGTAGTTTTAGAAGGTTAAAATACAATACCGGAAGATTACCATTATTTTATATCTAAACTCGATATGATAAGATTTAAACCACACGTTTCTTATAAGGTCGGATCGCGCTGGTTTACCGGTAATAATGGATGAAATGTCAACCTATGGAGTTTAAACCTTTAACATACTAAAACTTGATATTATCCGATTAAACCAGAAGTGTTTTCGCCAAATAGCTGCGTTAACGTCAAATAATAAATGCTATAAGCAGTAATAACCATATATTTATAAAGTGTATTGTTGGCTACGGTAAAAACAAATAAACTGTTATCTAATTGAGGTTAAACGTTTAACATACTAAAACTTGACATTATCTGATTGAAAACATGTCAAAGAGCATAAAAAATCACTGGTAACGCCAAAAAGTGAATATTAAAGAAGTAATAAACATGGATAAATAAATAAAATGTATTTTTTTAAGTTTAACCCTTAAACTTACCACAACATTACATTATTAGAATAAAAATACTGGTGTATTCGACAAAGAGCAACGTAATCTTTATGATAATAGTTAAAAAATTGTAATATAGTGTTATAGTTAAACAAATTGTAATACAGTGTTATAGTTAAACAAATTGTAATACAGTGTTATAGTTAAAAAATGTAATACAGTGTTTTTTTCGGTAAAAATAAAGGAAACGGTCGATACAACTTTTATGGCCGAACAACTTATGAAGTTTATTTCTTAGGTATGCAATGTTGGTCGCGTTTGGGGAAATATTCAGTAGCAAAAGCAACTAGCGCCGAGCTGGCTTTGGCTTATGATAACAAAGTGCGCCTCCCGCTAAGCTATTGTGAACAATTAGTTTCGTGAGTTTGTATGTATGTAGTACCATTATACCACGCTTGGCGTTTTCCACTTGGGTTGGAACTCTTGTGTCATTGGGCAACACTAAAGGTAGGAAAAGGAGGGAAGCTGCTCACTAAAACTATGGAAACTTATTTTGACCCTGACAAAACACTAACTCAACGCCATAACTAACCCTCTCTAACCCCATGTTTAAAACTAACTCTAATGCCCTAATCCTTCTTCATTTTATTGTGCAGTTTCCCTCTTTTCCTTCTTTGGTTTTCCCCTTTCGTATAATCTACGATGTTGGGAAACGTTTAGTAGTAAACGTTTTAAAAATCTCTTTTTATATCGCGTCCTGCTAGCGCGATTGTTATGCCATGTCGTTTCGACGAAGATTTACAGATTCCGCTTAATCGCGATGAAATCCGAGTAAAAAATCGGCTCCGTTCAGTGTCTGTATGCAAGTGGCCTGTATTTACGAAACAAACAACTATTTGGCTGGCAATTGCCCTGGTCGCAGCTTTTTGTAGGAAATTTAAGCACAACACTGGCGGATGAGATTTTTTTCGATTTAAAGTATTTTGGAAAATTTTTCTAGTATTTTTGCCAAGAAAGGCGCTATTTGTGTTGTATTTGTCGCTATATTGGAGTAAATTTGTTGCACAGCCTTGTAACAACAGGACAAACTTACACAAGTAAATTGGGTTGCATTTAACGTACGCTTGCTTTAAAGCAAAGCGACTGGAAGGATTTCGACATAACTCGTTTTTTTTATTGTTATCGACCAGTTGAAGATGGATTTATTGTCCAGTTAATTGACGAATTGTGTGCTAAATTGCGCTTTGTCGAAACTGTGCAATGGTTAGCTGATAGAGCTGGTGCCTGTGATATATTCCCTAGCGCAAGGCATTGAGTTGTAGGGATCGTATATGTATATACCAGTAGGAAATTATGGCCTTTGTACATTGTCCACTATGTAATATGTATATGTCCAAATCAAATGCACTTGAAATCCAAGTCACTCAATGCATTTGATTATGAGGGAGCATATACCAACCAAAAGTAGGAAAAGTCCAGGGCGTATTGTACACTAGTAATATATCAAAATCACTTGATTCCTTACGCTCGGGCGATATTATGGCCTTGAATGGTGGTGGGGACTGTCTGTAGCATTAAGATAGCTGGCAACATGTTTGACCTTGATGGATGATGGGTGCTTAAAAACGTGAACCCTGAATCGTCTGGGCAATTTTAGGACCAAAACCAACAACGTAGAAGGGCAAAAATGAGGGAAACTGCACACCAAAATAAAGATAATGGACTTTAGGATTAGTGTTAGGGTTGGGGTTAAAAGTTAGATTTAGTTCCGGGGTTGAGATCATTGTTTGGGGCTGGGAGCACTTCCCTCTTTCCCTTCTTTTAGTGTTCTCTCATAAAGATGTCTCTTTGCACGACAGCGAAACACATTAAGTAGTCCAAATATTAAGCTTAAACGTGAAAAATTGACAAAATTTTTTAAGAATTTTGAGATCCACTCCGAAATTTCGGGAACGGACAATAAGCATTTGGATCAATGCGCCAAAACACGCAGTACATCCAAATATTAAGCTTAAATGTAGAAAAATTGCCAGATTTTTTAAGAATTTTAAAATCCACTCCAAAATAACGGGAACTAACAATAGACATTTGGATCAATGCGCCCAAACACGCACTACATACACGTCCGTTGGGTTTTCTACAGCCGAAAGTCGGTGCCGAGATGACACTTCAGTCGTCCGGGCGTGAAACTGTTGATTTTGGCTCCACCCTCGTGCTTGTCGATGCGCGAATCCGATGATTACTCGAGTCCTGTGGTCTATGACACAACAATGGCGTCGGAATACACACGACGTTGCGTTGTTCTTGGAGCAGAAAATGATAACTCACTTGGGTTGGAACTTTTGCGTCATTGGGCGGCACGAAAATGAGAAAAAGATAGGAAGGAAAACTGCTCACGAAAACTACGGAAACTGCCCACGAAAACTAAATCTAACCTTGTCCTAAAAAACTATTTTACCCCCAGAAATAACACTAAGTTTAACCCCAGACCTCACGCTCTCGTTAGTCATAATCCTTATTTTATTGTGCAGTTCCTCTACTTTTATCAATTTCTTCCTTTTAGTTGTGTTTGATTCGGTATATCTTCGACGTGGGTTTTAGGTCGGATGGTATGCAATGATAACGGAAAACTAGTGTCTGCAGTCGAATCAATTTTTGCGCGAGTAAAAATGAACCCTATGGGTAGGTGTTACGTAATAATTGGGCCTTGCGGTAATACTTATTATCTTTTCCACCCTGCTCGAAAACGGTAATTAAAAGTTAACGAAATTTCACCAAGACTAAGGACGGAATTTTACTAACAATCTAAGGGAAACGGAATGCATTGAAAGTACTCAACAACGTAACAAAAGCGCGAGGAAACACAAGGATTACAGCGAGGAAACACGACAAGATAGATTTCTGGGCGCACACGATCTAACCGTACAAACAAACACGTCAGATAGAGTGATCGGGGGATTGGGCTTGAATAGAGCGAGCTGAATAAAAGCGGAACACTACACTCAGCAAATACAGGTCAATTAATCCAATTGACAGAAGAGGGGACGAACGGAGGAGGGTAAGTGATGTTTACAACATAATGGCCCCACAAGAGCGATTCTCTGGTTTCGGGGAATTTATTAGTGCACCTGTAGAATTGACGAAACACTGTCTAAATACGATCCACTTTGGAAGACTTGCATTACACTAAAGAGTGATCAAGCAATTTCATTGACACATTTCATTGACTTGAGAGAAAAGGACAACTTCAGAACAGTCTTTTCGTATTTTTTATGGTTGGGTTTCGAAACCATAATGGGCTACTCATCAAGGCTGTTTTTTACAATGAAACCGGGATGTGTATCGGTCGCGTTAACTATTTAGCCACACGACCGTACATGTGTTTTCGCCCTTATTAAAGGCCAGCCAGTTAAACATACACGTGGCGTGCGCATGTGACTGTTTCTCGTGAGTCATCGCACGAAATAAGTAAAAAATTGCAAGCACGTACATATCTACAGCGCTCGAATTCCCCCAAAAAGCTAACACATACACAGGATTCGGACATAAAGATGATTTAAACCGAAGCAAAACACGTTGACGGAAAAAAGGTCAAAAATTAGTTTATTTTGGTCGCTCATTTCGCTTTGAAGTTTGTACACGGTATGACATCATTGTTTTAAAAGTGAGAATGCGGAGCCTTTGATGTAGTTATCATAATACACGAATGACGGGTTATTGAAAGTGCTATAATGCTAGCACATTCAACTCGAAGTTGTCTTAGCAGAAAGGTAAATTTACACTGTTTAAAATGTATTGCTACGCAAGAGCCCTATGATAAGTGCAATGCATTAAATTATGATTGCTTTTTTCCCGTCTTACTCTATAATGCGAGCACATCCAATCCGAAGTTGTCTTAGCAGTAAGCTACATTTTACCAGTTTAAAATGTATTGATACGAAAGAGCCATACGTTAAGTGCGATGCATTAAATTATGATTGCATTTTCACACATTACTCTAACATTTCGTTAAAGTTTTTAAGTATCAAGGCAAAACGCCAACCCTAAAATTGATAGTTTAAAATGTTTCGAAACACAAGAGTCCTACGATAAGTGCAATGGGTTTACGAAACGTTTTGAATTATGATTGTATTTTCACACATTATTTCTTGCATTACGGCAATATTCTAAGGGTTTAAAGTGTCACGCCAAGCCCGCCAATACTGACTTTGAGTGTAATGGGTATATATTAACTATCAAGAGGCCATAAGCAAACACTTAATAATTGAATAATTAATAGTCCAGACGCTATTATTAGCAGTCAGGACCTACACCACGTTAAGCAGCATGCTTTTGGGTTAACAGTAATTTGATAGGGACATATTTCATTACACATATATTAACAAATATTTTATCGGATGGTTTAAGTACCGTTGGAAGATTAAAACCAGACGCATGTGAGATAAGTAATACACTTGACAGTGACACCATTTACTACTACATTGGGCATCATAAAACGTGTTTTTTAGGGAACTTTAAAATTTCTACAATACCAATACCTATGCCAAATATGTGAAATACTTAACTGTTTTGGTAAAAAAAACAAACAAATTTTACAGCTTTAAAAATGGACCAAAAAAGCACTGTTAAAACTTCCTTTTGTTTTTCTTAAACAGACCTAAAATTCAAACAATAGGTGCTTATCGGTTTTAATTCCCTTTTTAAATAAACACGCCATTGTGCCCAATCTTTGAAACTAATCCAAAACAAGAATTCACATCACCAGCCGCCGGTAACACGCATTTTTAAATAAACATTCAATACCCTTCCACCTTACGAGACCTATTGCAGTCATAGGAAATAATCGGCCCTTGAAAAGTGCGCGAATTGTTTCCGATTGACCTATCTAAACTTCTAAACGGGTGTTTAGTGATCGGAAATTTTTACTAATTATTGTCAAAACACGTATCACGGGCAGCGAAGAATTGAACGAAAAAACAAACAAAGACGTGTCGTTTACTGACTTTTAAGTTTAAAACAGTACCTAATTACAAAATTCAAAAATAGTAAAATTTTACTGCATAAGAAAATAAGCCCTGCTCCATTAAATAATATATATTAAGTTAAATGACTGACATGACTAAACTACAAAATCCAAAATAGTGGAATTTTACTACATAAAAATATATATTTTTTTAAATACATGGACTGAAACGGATTTTAAAATTGTCGAATTTAACTGCATAAAAAAATTAAAAAAACTAATATATATAAAATATGTTTAGTCAAGTATATTGACCCTTAATATTAGATTCGTAAAGGTTCCTATTTAGGGACATTAACATTAAATTAATTTTTTCTATGGGTTTAATTTTAAAACAGAAAAAAATGACTAACGTGAAGAACTAATTCAAATTGACATATTCCTTTATTTTCTTTATTGTTAACTAAACCCTAATGTTTGAACAGTGATTGGATTATGTAATGAATGTTTTAGCACGTCGGTTAACGCACTAACGTTAATGGCTTAGCTGTGGGGTGGTGATAAAATGTCTATAAGCTGAATCGATTACATCACTTTTGTGACATACATGCCTCCGGTCCTTGAATTTTAAAAGCCGCCTCGTGCAGACTGTCAATTTTGGAAAGCAATTACAGAGAAGTGGATAGCACTGTATAAGCGCGTGAGGGTGAATTTGGACCAAAATCAAGGGGTTTTGTTCATAATAGGTTAACTTTAAGTTCAAGTGTTTTAACTGATTGTGTATGGAGTTATACATGGCGTTATAAACCCTGATCGTGTATTAAAAGGCCCGAGGTGATATCACTGTTAGCTACCGCCGTGCTAAATGCGGATATTAAAACATAATTAACAATTTGGACGACAGGCTACCATAAGGTCGATGCAATAAGGCGAAAGGCACGCGAACAGCGGTAAAGGGAGAAATATACCATGGACACACGGGAATATGAATGACACACATCTAGGATACACAACCGCCATTAAAATGATACCAATTCGCCATTTTATTTAGCACGATCGGGTTGACGGGCGCTAAACGATTCGCTAAGCGTTTGAGATCGTATTTACCGCCGGTTATTAATGCAATCTTGTCGCATTTCTTAATTATTCTAAAAACACAAACTTAATAACGGAATCTGAGAGTCTGATAAAATTGCCACACAAATCACGATTAAAATCGAAAAGTAAAGCAAACGTCGCTTTTGACTTCGTTCATTGACAAAGTAAAGTGAACATGGTACCCAACGGTATTTATCAGATAATATTGCACGGTATTGACTAAGTTAGTCGTACTGGAAATGAAAATTGTTCCACTATAGGAAGGGTCAGTTGATTTGTTTCGGAGCATTTGCAGCTAGACTGCGTGAAGATACAAATCCTTATCTAGTCGCGTGTATGCTTGAAAGCAATAATGGGCAACGCTAAAGGGAGAAAAGGTAAGGAAACTGCTCACAAAAAGCAGGGAAACTAATTCTGATTCTGCCCTTAACAGTAATCTCATCCACAGAATGAAAAAGCAAAACTCAAAGCCAGGATTGAACCCACCCAAGCAAAAGTTAACCTTTAGAATTAATCCCAAACTGTGGGATTGAACCCAGCCCAGAATTAACCCAACCTTCAGCCCCCGAATTAAACCATACCAAGTCCTGACGCCCTATTCGTTTTAGTACGCACTTTTTCTTTACCATTTTAATTTACCCAGTAATTTCCGTCGCTTATGAATCTTAAAGTGATAAACAAATAGTGAATAAATTGCTTCACCGTTTAAAATACAGCAAATTTATTCACATTACCCAACTTTAAGCAGACGTGTTATTAAACATATTTTGCGTTTTTTCAACCTCATATAAACAGTAGCATATTTCATCTAATTCTAAAGTATAGCCGTTAAGTGTTTTGCTTAGACTGTAAAGTATATGACTAAAAGATTGGTTGTCTAAACAATTATCCATGGCATTTCTAACCGACCGCGTTCGCTACATAATGGTAAACAGTTTAAAGAAAGTACATTTTCGGATATACATTGCATGCCCATTTATTGGACATACTTTAGGATTTGCAGTGTGTTATCTTTATAGAATAAACGCAGATGGTGTTAACGAAGTCGGTTGCTTTATCGCTAAGAAATTTCAAGGCGGTTTTATCAAACACGATTATGTGTGCATCAATAACTGTATAAATATTAACTAATCCGTCCGCCCTTCCAAAAGTCGGTTCAAAAGTGATTATTAATATGACTTGCGAGAGATAAGAGTAATTGAGAAGTTTTTCAGAGGCAACTACGTGAAAATTGGCATTGTAGGAACGTCTTATCAAAAGGCACTAATGCCCCAATAATAAGTTCGGCGGCTACACTCTATGGAATGTAATCTTGATAGTGGTGTATATACGTGTTTCGTCTCGTATTGTGGCCGGTTTAGTAGTGTTATCGGATCCAGGCCTCGTAATGTAAGCTTATTTACACAACAAACCAACAACGATATAAGTGGAAGAAAACAAATCCATTTATACTTTATTAGTTAATTCAAAAGGATTGATAGATAATAGCGTGGTTTTCAGTATTGGTATTTACAGGTAACCATAATTTAAATACGTTTGTGTTATAATTTTCCTAGGGCGTTTTTATTCCGTTATTTTACATTAGTGCTTGCGTATGGTGGAGCAAAATTAAAACAACAAAAATAAAAGATTTCCTCTCGAATAGTTACAAATTGACTTAAAAATTGGCAGAAAATCCGACTCTACGCTTGTAATCAATTAAAAAAAATGTTTAAAACGCGCATTATAAGGCAGATCCTGAATCTATGGGTCAAGAACTATTAACGTTTGAAAACCCGTCCAAAATTAGCGCAAGGGAACGGTTGTCGTACTTACAGAAGCATGGAAGCGAAGAGAACGCCAGGACCCGAACACAATACAAGAGAACTGGGCCGTGTAGACAAGGGCTTAACGCGGCCCTTATTAACTAAGAGAGTACAACAGGGCTAAACACCGCTAGTATCACGGTAACGCAGAAAGGACGGTATATTTTAAACGATTTGAATGATTCCAACGTTTTTTTGGGGGGGAGGGGATAAACTGGAAAGGTTTAATACCTCAAGTGTACCTTAAAAATAGCGTGTTGCTAAAAATCGATTTTTAAACAAACTATATAACCATGGTTGGCCGTTTCTGCGTTAAATACGTTGTCTGGCGGTGGTAACCACGAATTGTAAACTGTCTCTGTCTTATATACAAACGCAAAAAAGTGCGAACAACCAAAGTCACGGGAGTGCTATGCTTTTTTAGAGCGCAAATTGTCAAAATGTACGACTTAAGGCGTATTTGCAGGCTCAAGGAATGTTTAATGAATAGCCTTGACGACACGCGTATAACCAGAGGCCTTCTGGCGTGTATCAGCGCGACAGTTCGTCCCGTTATCAAGATTGCTACGCACGGAATTAATCCACGCAGAGCAAAGCGGTAATTGTAACGACCACTTCACACCGGATTGACACAAATTCGACAAAAAATAACGATCCCGGTAAGAGCACCGGCGATTTAAGTGTCGAGTTGTTTGAATTAATCTCGGACGAAGTGCTCTAAAATCGATTCGCGCTAATAAAACGTGTTAAAGTTTCAATTTCTGGATGGGTTACTCGTAAGGGGTCGTATGACACTTTATGTTCGCAGTCAAGATGCCGTGTCTATCACCTAAGATGTTGTATAATTCTCGGCCTTAGTAGCTCCAAAATCACATGGCGTTCCGAAAACAAATTCCTTCTAAATAGAAAGCCACGTATGGGGTCGCATTACACCTCGTGTTCGCAGTCAAGATGCCGTGTCTATCACTTAAGATATCTTGATTTTACGTCATGTTTAAATGACAGACTGAATGCAATTTTTGTAATGTGTGTGGTCGTGTGAATAATAAGATTGCGCATAAAACTCAACAACTGGCAATCGAAAAAGCAACGCAATTTGCTTATTTAGATTGTCATACGTGTTTATTTCATTGACTTCTAGTACTGTATGTAATCAACAATACTTTTTTAATAAAGGACTGCACGACATAAGTGGCTCGATGGGTTGACCGGGCTTAATTGAGTAGTCTGGACAAGACAAGCGTTCTCTAATGACTATTATGACGTTATAAAGCGTACCAGTCGCCGTGGCACTTATAAAAAATCCGAGCCCGGGTCTTACTTATTCACGTGGGAAATTCGCGCGCTCGTAAAACTGTTCACACTCGGTCTACTGTTCGTGATGGATAGATATTCGCGGTATCCGTTTACTTTCTCCTGCCCTGCAATTCGCCAACGCGACTTTTACCGAATATTTTGCAAAACAACACGAAAATCGTATGTAGAATG
The DNA here is from genome assembly GCA_000149265.1 of Ciona savignyi. Lineage (NCBI taxonomy): Eukaryota > Metazoa > Chordata > Ascidiacea > Phlebobranchia > Cionidae > Ciona > Ciona savignyi. The sequence goes on from CH002003.1 coordinate 22,260, forward strand.
GGATATATAGGTTTAAGCGTTTTTTTTAACACTTTAGGGAAGGTACCGAGGGGAAGTACCTAATTGTACGAGCATTTTTGATTGTATTTTGAATATGAACAATAGTACATAATATTAATGAGGGGTTCATATTACCTACACTGTATTCTATTATCTATAGATGCTCATTAGTAAGAGCAATTTAAAAAAAACTGGAAATTTTGCTACCCAACTAAATATTCTGTGAACTATCGAAGCCCTTTGGATGCTGGTTTAAAAGGTATTCGTTTCACATTTAAATTGTAATGTCATATCTCGCTAATATACCGCTTATCCATATACAGAAATT
>CH002003.1:40654-57481 GCA_000149265.1 Ciona savignyi
AATTCGGTATGAGTAAGGAAATTAATGTGGGGCTCAAATGGGTGCGGATTAACACTAAAAATAAGAGAAAGGGGAGTGGTGGATGTCAGGGGAGGGGGGATATGGGTGGGAAAAATAATATAGAGTCTATTTAGTGCAAATATGGAAAAGGGGTACATAGAGTTGGAAGTGTGGGTGGAAAAGGGGACTAAAAACAAAAACAGATTATGAAAAGGGGGATATGGGTGGGAATAATGTGGGGTTCTATTGGGTACAAATATGAGAGGGTGAAAAACGAGAAAGTGGTTAAGTGGCAAACAATAAAACCGGATAAAAAAGACTTTATATGACAGAGAAAACTGTTAAGGAAAAAACTAATTGAAACAACATGCAATAAATACACAGCTTAGTAATAACGCTACCAGCGTATATTACTCAAATCAGCGCAATAAACGTTCCGACAGTCATACAGATAAGACTGTAAAATTTTGACCGAAAAATTGTATTGAATCCTCGTGCTAAGATTTCACAAAGGACCACCAAGTTTAAATACCTGTGTAGGGTTGAGGTTGTGCGTAGGCTTGCGTCAGCTCAACGGACTGGGGCGATTGCGCTGTGAAAAACGTACCAGGTTATTAAGAGCTAAAAGGGTACGGGCACCGGCTAATTGGGTTTAGCGGCCACGTCTAATTTTACTGAATTTTAATAAATTACTGCTTGTTTTAGACGTGTTCCAACGACTGTCGTTTTGCCGTTTTTTCCCGTTTTCCATTTTTTTCCATAATCGTGGAAGCAAAAACTAAACTAAACGGTACGGATACCGGCTACAGACGGAATTCCGTGTTATTTAGTGGTTGGCGTTGCTAAATGGGGGAAACGAAAGGCAGGGAAACTAACGACAATACATACACTTATGATTATTTTAATTCCACTACCAACTTTTATTAAGGACTAACCCTTATTAACACCATAGTTTCAACAATATTCCTATCCTTAATTTGCCAGTCTTGATAATATAACCAGATCTTTCTATTTCTTAATGCATATTTCTATCGTTTGTTATTATATTGTATTTTGGTTGGTCCAGCACGCATTAATTGGACTGTCCCGCATCGTGCTCGTTATTTAAACAGCTATTTAAACACTACTAGATTAGAGTAATGCGTATTCCGATAAATACGTGCGAAAACGCACTGAATCGGACGAGACGACCGACTAATACACAGCATAGGGATAAACTAGTAATTAACTTGATTGTAGGTACGAAATCAGGGGTCAAAATAAAAAGCTTTTGGGGCAAAATCCAAATAATTGCAAAATGGGGTAATTCGTACCTGGGTAACCTTGAATGGGGTACACACCCTCAGGGGTGGAGGCTGTAGCGCTGGCGGGCGGGGGTAGCAGGTTGAGGGTGGTGATAGCTGGGGCCACTGGGCTCTGAGGGGTGCTGGGGATGCCGTTCACAGGGGTGGCATGCTGGTGGTGGATCACTGTAGGGTGAAGGGGGTTAGAAATTCGTGGGGAAGTCCCGTAAAAAGGGGGTATCTATAGATTGGGCCAGGTAAGTGCCTACAAAATGACTTTATCCAAAAAATTACCAAAATTCAAGTAATCACCAAAAAAATCACCAATATTCGAGTAATCACCCAAATTCGATTAGTCACCCAAAAAAGCATCAACATTAAATTAATCACCAAATTTTAAAATATCACTAAAAAAATCACAAAAGTTCGACCAATCACCGAAAAAGTAATCAAAATTAGAGTAATTGCTAACAAATTCACGAAATTTGAATAACTATCAAAGAAATGACCCAAACTCAAGTAATCGCCAAAGAAATCACCAAAATTTAAAAAATCACTAAAATTCTAATACATTAAGGTTAAAATTCGATGAAACGACGTACCGAACTCACCAGCAGGCTGCGGGATGACGGTGGCGGCTTGCGCGAGTCCGTTTATCGTGGTTGGTTGGGGGGAGAGCGAGTTCCAACCTGGGGTCGCTGGGACAACGTTCTGTGGGTAGGTAATCGTGGTTTAGTTAAGCTTAGCTCAGTTAAGCTTAGCTTAGTTAATCGTGGTTTAGTTAATCTTAGTTTAGTTAATCTTAGTTTAGTTAATCGTAGTTTAGTTAATCGTAGTTTAGTTAATCGTAGTTTAGTTAATCGTAGTTTGGTTAAGCTTAGCTTAGTTATCCGTAGTTTAGTTAAGCTTAGCTTAGTTAATTTAAGTTTATTTAAGCTTAGTTTAGTTTGGTTAATCGTAGTTTAGAACTGCTTAGTTTAGAACTGCTTAGCTTAGTTCAGTGTTGTTAATTTTAGTTTAACTCAGTTAAGCTTGGTTTGACTTTTTTTAAGTTTTACTTACCTAGGTTAAGTTTAGTATAGCTTAATTCAACTAATTTAAGTTAAGTTTAATTAAATCTTAGCTTAACTCAGGTAAGCTTATTGTAGTTAAACTCTTAAGTTCGGTTAAGTTTGGCTTAGTTTAGCTTAATTCAGCTCAGTTAATTTCAGTTTTGTTCAATTTAAGTCAGTTTGGTTTATAATGAGGAGCATTTTGGTTAATACATACTGGTCAATATTAACAATTTTATTAATTTTATAGGGTTTTATTCCATTTAAAAAAAATATTAACATTGTTTACCAAGGAAAAATCAACTTTATTCAATTGAAAATGCTATAAAAGAATTTTCCAAAACGTCTTCCTATACACTATTACCCTTGTTTTTAGTCAGATTAGTTAGTTTGTTTATTATTATAATAGTGACAAAATATAAAGCTTAATTCCAAGTAGAAAGCTTAATATAACTGACGACCGAATTTTTATCCGACTTCATCCGTCTGCTCAATATTGCTATAATATAATCACCTGCGTATACGGCAAGCTGTAGGTTCCGATCTGGAGGGGAACTGGATTGATCAGTCCGTACGTTTGCGCCATTTGCTGCATTCGTCGCACGGCGCGCTCTTTGTCCGTGTCCGCGAACTTTACAACCAGGCTCGAGGACGCCCCCTGGAGGATAATAATGAGTTTAAGATTTGTATTTTTTAGCTGGATGGGATAGGATATTCGTGTTTATCCCGTGAATGGGAAAACGCTAGGGTCGTATATGACATAATAAGACCATGTCGCTACGTACTTATCGCACGTATTCACACGCACGTCCGTATTATAGGTCTAAACCAATACGTGCGAATCACAACTAAACGGTACCAATACGAACGAATCATAAATCAGTACGAAGTGCAACTATAAATCAATACGTACGAATCGCAACTAAACCAAAACGTACGAATCGCAAATACGTAAGAATCGCAACTAAACCAATACATACAAATCGCAACTAAACCGTACCAATACGTACGATAGTAAGTACGTACGAATCGCAAATACGTACAAATCGCAACTGCCGCCCACATAACCCACCGGCATGGTCTGACTCCCGTGCAGAGCGTCCATCGCAGTCTTAGCTTCCGAATGACAGGCGAGCTTCACGAATGCGCATCCTTTGCTCTGCCCCTCAGGCGTTCTATGGAACAAAAATAAATATGTTTCAGACTTTTTAAAGTTTTAACATTGAGAAAGTATTTGATATTTTTTTGTTTAATTTTTTTATTTTAAAATGCCGTTTTGTAAAAAAATAATCACAATTTAAAAATAGTCACAATTTTGTGAATAGTATTTGGTATTTTTAATTTTGGAAGCACGTATAATTTTTTTATTTTAGTATTTAGACTTTTATTTTAGAAATGTTTAGTTTTTTTTAATTTTAAAAGTAATTAACATTTTCCATAGTTTAAAAGTTATCTTTATAAGTCTTTTATATTTTAAATAATTTGTTTGTTTTTTCGACTATAAAGATGAGAGTCCAACTATTTCCTAATATACCTTAAAATCGTGCATTCTTCAATCGTTCCGAACGGTTCAAAGAGAACGCGAACATCCTCCTCGTTTTGTCGTTTCCCCAACATCCCAACGAATAACTTGCGGTCCTCTGAGAAAGTTATATGAATTAGGGGGTTGGGGTGGGGGGGGGGGTATGGGAAGTTAGAAGGATTAGGGGTTGGGGAGTATGGAGTTAGATGGATTAGGGGTTGGGGGTATGGGAAGTTTAGAAGGATTAGGGGGTTATGGAATACTTAGTTAAGTTCGGCTAAACAGTCTTGGGGATAAAGACGTGGGTAACGATTAGGCAGGACCTAGGATTGATCCCCGCCGGATTAGACTTTTAATCTTTTGCGAACTGTTATGTGGCCGAATGGTTAAGGCGACCAGTTTTATATGCTATAAAAACGGTCTCAGTAATGAGCACATTACTGGTTTCGAAACTTGGCCCAACTAAAAATATTAAAAAAAACAACTTTAAAGCGTTTGCAATAACGCGAAACCGCCAGTGTGCTACCCATAAACACAACTTCGTACGTTTTACGCTAAAGTCGATTTTATTCAATCCGCCGACGCAGCAGCAATACGCACGTGCGCATACGAACGAATCCGTTTTGACGCGTACTCGGCGTACTGTATTGACATGTGTGCCGTTTTGACAAGTTAATTTAGATCACTCCAAATCAGTGTATCTAATAAGTCTGATTATGCCCAAAGGAATTACGTATACGGCGGCAGCCGAGGTTTCCTATTTAATCAAAAGACGAAAACTGAAATTCACTTTGAAAGCATGGTAATGTTATTTCTGAGTGCGCTGTATTATAAGGGTGGGTCGTCGCCATATCTACTAATACCTAAGGGATCGTGAATAATGCAGGACGTTCTATGACGTCACACAGTGTGCATATGGCATCGTAAATTATTGATATTGCTTATTTTGACGGAATGGGGCTGGCAGAGCACGACTTTCGAAAGAATGGCTTTGTGTACAAATTGATTGGGCGTTTTAATTTCGACTTTTTATTGGAAATTCGGGCATTTTTATTTAAAATTAAAAAAAACTTAACTCTTGTAAAAAACGTAATTGAAAAAACATTTTTCAGGCTTAATTCGAGTTTTCTTATGGAAAACTGTTGTCGTCGTCAGTTTTTAACCATTAACCTAATTGGAGTATAATTTTGCACTCATATGGGCGTTTAGGTTATTCCTAGTTAGAGTAAGACACATATTATGATGTTCTTTACATTGCTACACGCTCATTAGTAGCTGTTGGCACTGTTTGGTATTCTAATAGACGATTGATTTCATTACTTACAACCAGTGGTTTTCAAGCAATTTATCCAACTGATTTCGATTGCAAAGAAACTATAAACACACTTGTCGCACATAATATCATCAAATTGTACAACACTATTCTATCAGAAATTTTTTATTGAAACGCTTGTTAAAAGTATAAAAATAAAATGAAGAAACATCCTTACCTCCTTTACTAACGGTATCGGCTGGCTTGACTTGGATTGGGTGGTTCATCTGTAATAAAAACAGTGTTAAAAACTTTAAATCCTGATTAAGTTGATTAATAGAAAACCCACTGGAAAATGGGCCTGGAATTGTAAGTTGGTTAGGGGTGATTATCAATGATACATTTAAAGATCGTAATTTATACAGTTTAATTCATTTAAATTTTTTTATTATTTTATTAAAACAGACTTTCTGGTATTGCAATTGCATTTAAACGCAGATATTAATGCATTTAGCTCAGCATTCAACAAAACAATATGCCTAATGTTTAAGCTCTTTTGTGTTTGAAACATTCAAAATAACCTGTTAGGGCTGCATTAAAGCTGTGTTTGGTTACTGACAAAAAATGACGTAATACAATGCATATTACAACCACAGTAGAATTGTAACAATTGGTGGATATTAAGATAGTACACCGCGTCTGATTTGTCTTATCTAAAAACTTGTGAAGAAAAGCAATATGATTATTAAACGTACCATGGTTGACTAGAGAAAGTCTTACTGTAATTAGAAATACCAAATGCCTACCAAAACTATCCCTGCAAAAGAACCAATAATAACTAAAAAGGTGTAGTACCATTTTAATTTAATTTTCTATGAAATAAACTAAATAAAGCTTATTAATTGTAGACCTGTTTTTTTTCTAATGTTAATAAGCTAACAGTATAAATTATTTAGATTAAAATTAATCGTACATTTACAAAAAAAAATCAATTAAGATTCCAATTAATTATATATTTAAACAAATACAATCCGTTCTTATCTAAGCCCTTGACAGGCAAGCGTTTCTTGTACATTTGAATATACAGTGTATCAAACGAGCCGATTTGTATGTATAATCAAGAAATATTCTATTTGAATAAGGTTGCATAACGCCGATTTCAAATTAATCTGTTTCACTATTGAATACAGAGGCGTGTTAAACTACTAATGGTAAATTTTCTAAAGATACTGAAGGGTAAGTTTTCTAAAGATACTGAAGGGTAAGTTTTCTAAAGACAAAAAACTAAAGGTATAGTACATATATCGGGAAAAAAATTAAAACGAGGGTTGCTATAAGCTAAACTAAATTTTGCGTTACGTACGTTTGCCTCGGCTAGTCTATATACAATATATTTAGTTTTCTAAAGAGACCGAATGGTAAGTCTTCTAAAGACAATAACTGAAGGTAAAAGTACACATATAAAAAAATCTAAAAATAGTTTTAAATATACTTAGAATATGCAACCTTTGCTTAGAATATGAACTACCATGTTTTACCACTCTACAAAGCTAGCTGTGCCACACAAGCTCTTGGTACGAGGACATTCGACTAAATAAGCTCTTACTGCAAACAAATGCAACAACTGACATGTTACCGAACCACACTGCACTGCTGTGCGCTTTCGTTCTAAAATATTGATGAGCGGACGATCGATTGGAAAATTGATGGTGGGCTCCGTAAAAGGCCGCATCTACTGTATGTCCGTTTAGAGATGCTAATGTGACACTGTTTGTATGATCTCTCCACGTGATAACCGTGGTCATTATGTTTGGTGATTAGTGCATTATGTGAAAATTTCATTTATGTCGAGTGTTGCTTTACATTTCGAAATTGAATTGATGTTTTATTTCTGTTAATGGAAAAACGCATGATGGTCACCAAAGGACAATTGCCACATTAACTCTTCAAAGCGCAAGGGGCGTTGTCGCACAGCTAATCTTCATTTCAACGCGCGCCAGCCGTCGGATTATCCGAGCTATTGCGTTGTGTTGTATATGATTTGAACGTTTCTTTAGTTTTATTTAACCTCAACAATATACCGAATTCAGGCGATGTGTTTAAGCGTCTTCCAAGCTTACAATCGTCTAACCAGCGGCTGGCTTCGATTACATAACCTTCCGGTTTCCTACAATCCGCTGACGCATTTACCGGTTGTGCTAACCGGCCAAAAATGACAGCGACTTGGGTCAGATACCGAAACTATTGTAAAGAAATACATATTCAACCGTTTAATGCTATCTATTAAATTTTATTTTCACGTTTTATTTTCTTATTTATCTCGTATATATATATTAGCGGGTTCCACTCTAATCCTTGATCATATGGTCACTAGCTAGGACCGTTTTCGTATAGAATTGGTAATGTATCGGTCACGTTAACCATTTACGATAACAAGCTTGGTGATGGGTAAATTCGCCCTACTACGCTATCTAGCGGTGCGTGAAAGCAACTATTTTTAACATTAGGTATCGTATTAGAGCATACATTGAATTTTGACTTACGCGGAAAATCCAACGTGTGAAAATAGCAACAAAGCTTAAAAAAGTGATAAATTAAGACAAAAATACTACAAACTTATGCCGAACTCTTGAAAGTATCCAACTGTTTAAATAAGCCAGCGAATATAACTGATTAATCACAGACTTGGGGATAAAGAAAGGTTTCACCAGTATGTAAACAACCCCATCTTAGGTAGGATTTTAGGCAGGATTCTAAATAATTAGTCAATTTTAGGCATTTTAGGCAGGATTCTAAATAATTAGTCAATTTTAGGCATATCAGGCAGGATTCTAAATAATTAGTCAATTTTAGGCATTTTAGGCAGGATTCTAAATAATTAGTCAATTTTAGGCATATCAGGCAGGATTCTAAATAATTAGTCAATTTTAGGCATATCAGGCAGGATTCTAAATAATTAGTCAATTTTAGGCATTTTAGGCAGGATTCTAAATAACTAGTCAATTTTGGGCATTTTAGGCAGGATTCTAAATAACTAGTCAATTTTAGGCATATCAGGCAGGATTCTAAATAATTAGTCAATTTTAGGCATTTTAGGCAGGATTCTAAAAAATAGTTAATTTTACCCCAGGAAGCGTTTTTCGTTCGTGGAGACTGTTCTGCGCGTTCATTGCTGCTGTTTTGTGTGCGTAGGTGAGGAAGGCACAGCCTGGAAACAAAGAGTTTAAAATTTTGCTTGTGATATTAACGGTGTTCCGTTCTTTTGAGTATCATTTAAAAAATCTCTGTCAGTTTTGTGCCATTCTAAGGTGTGAGTTTAAAAAGAAATCGGGTTAGTTTAATTACAATTAGATTTGTTTTACGTTAGAATTTAGGCGGTGCTTGGTACCTTTAAACCGGTTAAAAATAGAGAAAGAGGTAAACTGCTCACAAATAAAAACTTTAATAGTTGCCTAAAATATGGGAGTAGTTACCAAAAAAACGTAAAAAATGGATTTTACAACACCATGCTTTATTATTCGGCCTGGATTTACGGCTTGACCAGTACATGTTCTATTAGCCTAATGATTAATTCGTCGTTTATGTATTAAATAGCAGATGTGTGATTTTATTGCCACGGTACAAGGTGCGTGGTATATGTACCCTTGACGGTGGGCGCGAGGTAATCTGACCCGTGCGTTAACGCCTCTTCAATTTTCCCATTCACGAGGATAAACATGAATATAATATAGTATTCGCAACGCTCGCTATAGGATAGGATGGGATATTCATCTTTATCCCCGTGACTGGGAAAACCAAGCGGGTTATCACACGGGCAATCGTCAGATCACCTCGCGCCCATCGACATTTATACGGCTTTAAACAAGTGGAATGAAAACGAAATGGCCTTTTTGCGTTAAGACTAAGTTGTTTGAACGTATACACTCGCGTGACCCGGATTCAAACGCATTAGTACGTCGTTAATTCGGATGATGTGAAGTGTAATGCGCGATGCACGAGTAATTAGGGCAGAAGTAATGGATTCTGGTAATCAGGCCAACCCGAACACTGCCGCCCGATAAATGACTGATTCGTTTAATATCCTCTTGAGTGGAAAAGTCTTAATGCACGGATGTCGTAAGTCATGTTACTCTTATACACGTACTGTTATGCCCAGTTGGAAGGATATTACCTTTAACTTTTGGCAATTAAGGGCCTTTAGGTATTTAGCGATTTTAATAGCGTGCCATAAGCACACGGATGTCGTAATTAATATTAACCTCGTACACATGCTGTTATGCCCAGTTCGAAGAATATTAACTTTAACTTTTGGCAATTAGGGGCCTTTAGGTATTTAGAGATTTTAATGGCGTGCTAAATGCACACGGGTGTCGTACGTAATATTAACCTAATACACGTGCTGTTATACACAGTTGAAAGAATATTAACTTTAACTTTTGCCAATTAGGGGCCTTTAGGTATTCAGCGATTTTAATGGCGTGCCAAATGCACCTGGAACAATGGGCAACCTAGGATTTTAAATTCAAATCATAAATACAAAACATTATGTGCACAACATAGACAACATTAATAATTAAGTAAATAATCACCAAAAAAATGTTGATGTTGTTTTATCTAAAACATTACTTACGCGCTATGACGCCCAGGCAAGTCACCAACAAAAAAACACGGTAAATATGATATAAAATATTCATAGTACCATTTAATTGTATTCGATAATAGCGGGAGACTGTTCTTGGCATTAATATTTGATGAGTGTGTGCCGGGTGCGTACGCTGGGCGCCGTGCTGCGAAGGTCGTTCTTTTGTCGTGCGCGTTGGTGCGACGCCACACGACCGACATATGCGTTAAACAAGCGGGACGCAAGCCATCTGTCTTGCGACGGACGGGGCAGGTGGTGTTAAGACAAAAGGCGACACTGGTTGGAATTCTAATCCCGACAACCATATGCACAGCCACGTAGAGATATTTTAGATTAAGTACGGATTATCTGGCAGAGGGAAAGCGACAAAAAACAGATTTTTCTATTGCTGACAATTCCATTACTGAAAAAACGACCAGGTTTACCTTATCTCAGTCAAACCTATTGCTAAAAAATGATTAATCTTGACGTGTCTAATTCATTTTATTTGTCGAAGTTTTAGCACGATTTTAATACTTACTTTTAGGCGATAACAAACGGGCAAGACACTCCTTTGACATTTTTACGACATTTTTGACATTATTTACGTTAAATGTATCTATTTCCCCCTTAAGATCTAGAATATTCCGTTTGAACGATTTTTCTCGGGTATCCTCGACATTTAATCCTTCTGTCGCTTTCATGACATACGCGCGCGGTCGGTCGATACGTCATCAGGTTCGGCCAATCAAAACCCAACATCGATTCAATGTGACGTCACAATCAAATACGGTCGATAACCAGTTCGAGAATTGGAATTGACCAGGATTTCCAAGCCTTAAGTGCTGTACGCGTTGTAAATAGTGCGGTATTATGCATTTTATGTTGAGCTAGCGGTTTATAAGCATCCCATTTAATTGTAAGGTCAAATGCAGGTCGTATTGCACGGGTTGCATACGATTATATTGCATTTCTTTAAACATTTTAAAAATGCGTTTTTGCGACAGTTTTTGGTTGTTCTGTGGGTGTTTAGTCCATTTAATGCTTTTTAAAACCTTTGTCAATTTCCATATTTTCGCTGTTACGATGCATGCACGCTCTTTAAGTTGTATTCTACCATTGATTTTTACATTTATTCTACGTTGCAGGAAAATCCTTTTACAAAAAAAGGCAATTCATAATTCCGACGAAAACCCGTATTAAAACGCGTTCGTTTGATATAACAATAAAGTTTGATAAACATACAAGGCGCAAAACCGCCTTGCCCTAGCCCCAGATTTGAAACTAAGTTAAACACCAAATTATTGGAACCAAGATTTCGGTTAACACGCTAGCGTAGTCAAATGTAACCACACTAATAAAGATTAACTTAGCAACACCGCCATTAAAACTACTGTGTGGCCGAATCAACGGGAACTTGTTATAAAGACCGACGCCTTGGCGACTGATCTAATTATGTTGAAAAGTAAGAGAAGAATGGATTCTATGTCGCGATAGGTACGCGAATTGACGTTATAACATCGTAGTACGTAGAAAACGAAGTAAATCTGACGATTAAACATGTTATAGTGATATTTGGGGTACCAAAAACGGTTCCAAATTTGAATACCTTATTTTATCTCAACATGCAAACTTAAAATTCACCGAAAAACTCTTAAGTGTGTTAATAGTATCAAAATAACCCAGTGTGGTTGTTATAAGAATAGATTTTTGAATTGTTTCAAAATACCGACCCATTGACGGCCATTTCCTTGGTCGCATTAGCAGTATTGTACACAAAGTCTTGTAAAAAGGTATATAGGATTTCTCTTACCTTTATGCATGCCTGTGTATTTATCCCTTAGAACTGATAACTCGAAAATCTCTCCAAATGGCGCGAAAATCTGACGAAGCTCTTTTTCGTCCCAGTTTTTCGGGACTTGGCCGATGAAAAGTTTTACTGCGTCGTCGTCTTTTTCTGGGGCTTCTGTAAGATTAGAAATCTTAAAAAGCGAGCCAGACGAGTTTGAAAACTTATCATTCGGTGGCTACTCGGTTGTGTCTTTGGGCAAGACGCTTTAGCTTGAACCATTAAATTAATGGGTTTCACTTCGTTTATATGTTCAATACATTTCAGTGCCTTTTGTAAAATGACGTTTGGCGTGACGTAATCTGACGATTAACCATTGATAATGGCGTATATTATTTACGGGAATGAAACATGAATATCTTATCCTGTAAACAAATACAGAGAAACATATGTCACCAGACACCCAAAGACCAGAGGCGGCTAATATTTAATGTGTTCCTTGTGTACGGACATAGCAATCACTGTCATTTGAAAAAACAAAGGATTTTGGTATCATTTTTACGCAAGGAACAGGTAAATGGCAGTGGTCTGAATTTTTCCTAAATGTTTGCTATATCATGGCAAAGGTGTACATTTATGAATCTTTAATAAGTATTGGACGGGTTACTATTTGCTAGTTGTTGAGTTTCTTAGAAGATTGGTACCATAACCAGTTGTAAGACTGTGTAAATTATTCTTTATAATATAGACTTCTATACATTATACACATACGCTGCTTAATGAAAGAAAACCCAATTTATTCCTGTCAAAACATATCTTTAATTAAAATTATCGATTTATTGGGTTGTATGTTGTTCAACATAAAATGGGTATAGCGTCCCGTGTTATTGCGTTCAATATTTTATGGTGTTCACGTCACCGTGACGTAATAATATACGTCATTTTGACGATATAAGTTATTTTAGGACGAATTTATGGTTCAAAGTATTTGTGCCGCGTTATTCGTCGTAAAAAACATAGAGTACGAAAGTGCAGACGTAATTTACCTTTGAAGGGATGCATTCTGTCAATATTGCTTCCGCAGTTCGCCGGAATAAGGGGCACATGTGGGTAGAGATAACCTGGTAATAGTGTCCTTTTAATTACATTCTATATCGCCTATATACGGAATACAACTGATGAGTATGTGGGTTGCATCTGCTGTTTGTTTGTATAGAGTACAACTGTGCTAGAGGCAGGAACTAGGATTATTGTTGAATGCTTTAACAATATCCCGTTTTATAAGTAATTCCCACTGTAAGATACAACAGCGGATAGAACCGCCATAGTTCTATTAAAGTGTGGGTAGTAGAGATGTGGTTGTAGTAATTAGTAATTACCGTGGCCGCCGTACGACGATTCAGAATGGACTGCCATTGGAACAGTGCTGCTCATAACTGGAGGCAAAGCGTGTTGCAGGTATTGATTTCCATGGACAGTCATCGCCATATCTACAAGAGTAAAGTGAATTCTTTAGTGTGTGAACAGACCCACACGCTGAAAAGTCTGTTTAAGGCAGAAACTCCGGTATTCGCTTAATACTGCGTATTCGCTTTTAAAACCTGGCCACTTTAAACAAAATGGGTTTTAATTCGTAAAATTTGAGCGATTTGTACTAAAAGTGTTAAGCGGCTTGTACAGGCAGGCTTGCGGGCGCCATTAACGTATTCGATTCGTCAAATGGTAAGGGTTCATTACAGCGTATAGTCGTTCAATCCATATTGTGCATTATGTGGACAGATCGTTTATTCCAATGGCTAAGCGCGGTGGCAAATAAAAGGAAGTGGCAGGCAGGAAACTGCTGCTTTGCGGTCTCCATACATAAGCTGAAATATAGCATTCACAGAATATATACTATGCCGGGTATATCATTGAATACGAACGGCAGTTTAGACGGGTACCAAATAATATTGTCTAATTTCTTTGAATTAATGGAGAGTGAAAATGGCCACATATGTATGCCATTATAATATTCCGACTTCCAATAATGTTTTTTTAATATAGTTACATATAGCTGGCATTCACATAAAAATAGATATATGTTGTAATATTGGTATTTTCCTTATTAAAATGTTAATCCTGTAAAAATAATAATAGATCAAGTTTTATTTATAATACACTTATTTAGCTAATAGACGTATTTTCCAAGTTTCTACTTTAATACGTAATATATTTTGGAAAACATCGTTTCCTTAAATTTAATCTTAACAAGAACAATTAATATGATGTCTGGTTACATACCTTTTGTTGCTTTATAAATAAAAAAAAGACTAATATGGTCTGTATATTTTCTTATGCTACAGACTTCCAATTTTTATCTAAAATCTCTTTAGCTACTAGCAACAATATTGTTTTGTGCACGCTTTCTTGTTATGGTCTAACTAGGAAAGAATGGAATGAAAAAAGGAGAGAGCGTCTAGCTTATAAATGTATTCCAAAGAAGAGAATGCATAATCCAAGAATAGAAAAAGGCAACAGGGTCAAAGAGAGCCTTTGTCATTAGAGAACCAGCTGGTCTTTTGTACTAGCAGTTTATTTGTCTAATTATTCATCAATTAAAACTAATGATACTTTTAAGCACTCAAGGAAATATATATACATATATATGGTGTCCTTATATATATAGTACATGCCACATGGTGAAAGTGTATAGAAACAACTCATGTATATTACACTACACAGTACTAGTAGTAATCCAATATACTTGTTTCAACACAAAAAATGTATTACTGCAAGTCTTAACTCCATGGGTATACATGCAAATAATACAATAGTATTATTGCAATTTTGTAAATGGATTGCACCAAAAATGCTTCCACATCCCAATTAATTGCTGTTTATTGTTCAAGTTGACGTTAATATAGTCGGTTGTGTTACAGGATTCTTTTTATTTGGTGTCAACTTTTTTACAAACTATAAACCTAATCATTTACAAAGTAAGAATTTTAAAATTTACAAAGTATGCAATTCTATCAATCACGAACTAGGAATCTAATTATTTCAAAAATATAAATAACACATTTAATAGATACTTGGTTGTTTGCTTGGCCAGGGATTATAGTGGTCATTGTGTGAACCCGATAGTTTATTAAAATAATATACCAATGCTTCCTAGTTCCTACCATAGTCAACATACTGCAAAAGTTTCGGTTACTCAACTTTTGGCACGATTAATCCAATAACAGCTATGATATCTTTAACACACTAATCTTTCCCTAAAGTTACATTACAATAACTGTATATAAATCCTTAAATGTGTATTTTTCTACCCAACTGTATAAAAATGCCATAAACACCCATAATTTTAAAAGCACAATAAATTTACTAACTTGGTGGTAAAAAAGGAGTTCATGTCACAAGCATACAGATTTATTCCATTAGCCTATACAAGCTCACTTAACATGTATTAAGCCACATCTCATGCAAAGCACAATTGCCTCATTAAGGATTGGCTTCTTGGGGTTATATACAGGGGGACAAAAATAAAGGGACAACACTAAAAGGAGGAAAATCGGAAGGAGGAAAACTGCACAATAAGAACTAACTGTAACCCCATGTTGAAAACTAACTCTTAACGTCATAATCTTCATTTTAGTGTGCAGTTTTCCTCCTTTTAGTTTTCCCCAAAATACAGTTGCATTGTGGTCCCAGTCATGTTACAAGACCCAATAAAGTGTGTTGAACATGATGGGGATATTGATTTTAGTTTTTGTTTAACCTCATAATCCCCAGGGTTTAAATATCCAAGTGGCTTGTTGTACATCAAGGCAGTTATGACATTTTAATGATAATCAATATACATTTCACATTGTATGCATTAATGGGAAACAGACTAATGGTTAATTAAGAAATTAGATTTCACATACAAAAATCCTACCGACCCGATTAGTGTAAAACAATCGTTTGACGTTTGTTAATTTACAACGAAAACAGATAAAGACATCAGTATTCTAAATCACAGAAGGTTAATAAGCTAGTTTACCCATTTAAATCTTGGCATATTTTCATTTAGGGCAATATCGTAATTAAAAATTGATCCTGGCACTTAAAATTTGAAAATCGGCATCCTTTTCAATAACCTAGTTACGAATAGCTTCTTAAGAAACGCGCCACGTGACTTAACGCATGACTTACGCTAGAAAATGCTTTTTGTTTTATTTTTTATTTACCCAAGTTGTTCGACCGTAAGAAATAAACATGGACGTATACGAGAATATTTATTTAAGAAGTATCAAATATTTTATTTTAAAATAATCAAACTAAAATGAAACGAAATCATAACCTGTTAATTATCAAAATTTCGATTTAAATGCCTCAAAAGTGGAGTGGTTTATGTGTCAAGAACAACATAGTCGGCCAACAAAGAAAGACCAACGCTGTACCTAATTACCAGAACGCGCTATTGAATTTCAATAGTAGCCATCTGGTATGCTCGTATTCTCATGCTGTCTTACAGCGGCCTTGTTTGTTTTAAACCCCTGAAGCATTCGACAGAATGCCCTGCACACGACTTTTGTGCGCACAGAGTTAATGAACGCATTAGACAAAGATGACACACGTTCACATCTATTCAAGCAACCGATGCATTTACTACAACAATCCAAGTATCCTGTGCGCGTTTACAAGAAAAAAAGGGATTAACGCATAGTTTTGTTTGTCTAACAGCGAGAGATTTTCTTTAAAAATAGAACCCAGCGTGTGTCCGATCTAAGGATGCTACGAGTTAAATACATAGATAAACAAAACGCGTAAACAGGAAAAGGTTATTAATAAGTAAAACGAACAATAGTGGTAGCGGAGCACTACCAAAGGATTTAAGACAAACACTACCCACGTGCCTAAAATTAACCTGCGTCATAAATATAAAACTTAAGAGCGTTAACCACGTATTAACCATCATTATTTGTAAAATAAAAACAATTTTAAGCGTTTGTGTTTTTGCTGTAGAAATTTTCGGGTCTGATTACCTGTTTAAAATCAAATATGGTATATATCATATGTATACATATTGCATATGGTTTGTTTTTTGTGCGCCTCCAGGTTACCTATATAAACTAACTAGTCATTTGTGTCCGTGGGCAAGGCACTTAACATAAATTGCCTAAACCCAGCGGAATAATGGGTTATACTAAATTGAAGGAACGTGTGAATTATACATACCACACTACAACAGCTCCGGTAACCCGACGGTGGGCGCGAGGTGATCTGATGATTGTCCGTGTGTTAACCCCTTGGTTTTCCCATTCACGGGGGTTAACATGAATATCCC
>CH002003.1:57581-71732 GCA_000149265.1 Ciona savignyi
GTGTGAAAATATAAACCATGAGTAACATGTCTAGTTTGTGTAAGGCTAGGATAGGATAGAATGTTCATATTTCACCCCGTGAATGGAAATGCCAAGGGGTTAACACACGGACAATCATCAGATCACCTCGCGCCCACTGTTGGGTTACCGGAGCTATTGTAGTGTGGTATGTATGATTCACATGTTCCTTCAATTAAGTAAAACCCATTATTCCGCTGGGTTCAGGCAAAGTCTGAACCTGTCGGATCATACAGTAGCAAATTTACTCTTTAACCATAGCAGTTTTAATGAATAGGCCTATATACGAATAAATAATTGCCCGTTGAAGACACCTCAAATTTACCACTGCACATAACATACAAGTTAACCAACCCTTGTAAACGATTTACCATTAAATGGTTAATTCTTTTTATATTTTTACCACTTTCTTAACATTTTGAAGTAAATTGTTAAAGACATTTTTAAGATTTTGTATAACAAAAAAATATCCGCAGTGATCATGCTAAAAACAGTCGTTTTGTTATATTTTCGATTTGTCGGGAATTTTCCGGGGTTATATTTAAATTTTATTTTTAGGCATTTAAACATTTATCTGGATTGGAAATAGTTGTTAGAATGGAGTGCTAAGTCATACTCGTTTGTAATTTAAGTAAAGTTCTAGGAACAGAAGGGCAAACTCGATTATTTTATTTCATTGGGGTTTCATTAGTTTATTTTATATATCCAGAACTTCCTGTAGTTTTAAATTAAAATTTTCTTTTTTATACACTCGGCAAAAGTGTCTTATAATGGATTGGTTTTTATATTATTATGAGCTTTTCGAGATAAATTTTAATTAATTTATTTTCATTTATAAAATTTTATAATTTTTCCACTTTCTTTAAAATTTAAAGTAAAACTAATTTTCCAGTTTTAAGATATCGAAAAACAAAAAAATATCGATCATAAAAATACCATAAAACGACCGTTGTTTTTATATCTCGGTCCTGGCGGGATTCCCTGACTTTATACCCTTAAATTTGCCACTTCATGTCTTATATATATTACCTAACATCTCTGAAAAGTTTAATTTATCAGTTTGTTGTATTTCTGTAATTAAAGACTGATCACTGGTAGAAGTGCGATTGGGTGGGGGATTCCATTGTGGGTACAGAATATCCCAAACTTTTTTTTATTCTCATTGAAATTTACTGTCGATGTATGTTGTGTTTACCTGTTTTATATATAACGTAGTAAAACTGTATTATATTTACCCATGTATTATACATTTTTAGACATTTCCCGAGCGGTAACAGCATAGTACATTTATTTTAAAGTGATTAATGTATACCAGTCCATTTATATTTACCGTTAAAGAATAATCGGCGCGTAAAATTCGCAAAATGCTCTTCGTGCAAAGGGTTAAAAAGTAATTGTGTTTTGTTGAAATTCGAGGAAACCCATAAATTTGGGCAGTTTGGCACAAATCAACTTTTTCTAGTGCTGCCTTTGAGTCTAAAAAAGGCTTTTAACCATTTTTTTCTCCATATCTCTTCAATGCAAACTTACCTCACAAAAAGGGCTGTCACTCAAAATCCTGCCACAGAAAGTCTTAGATTTTGTCACAATTTAATATTTAAACTTGTATCTGCAAGCTAAACCCAAAACCCTCCAAAGTTTTACTTAAAAATTTCGAGCAGGCACCCCTTCCTATGTACTTTATTTTTATTAATTGGTTATACCCCATCTACACATTCGGCCCGGATGAGTAATTGGTGGGTTAGTGCGTCGCCAGTTAGGCAAGGGGTTTCCTACTAATTTGGTTGTGTCCTCGAAAAAGAGCACTTAGTGGACATTGCCTGAATCCAGTGGTTTTCTGGGTTGTATTAAAACTGAATATCCAACACACTGCAATAGCTCCAACGGCGAGCGTAAGATAATTTGACGATTACCGTAAGATAAGGGGCCCTAAGAGTTTTCCCATCGACGACGATAAAAAATATATATGTCCAGTACGGTCGTGTGGCCGAATGGTTAACTCAACCGATACATATACCGACTCTTATACAAAAAACCGGTCCTGGTGACGAGCCATATATGGTTCGAAACTTAGCTCAGTAAAAATATATATATATATATATATATATATGTGTGTGTGTGTCCTATCTATACTTTATATGCGTAGCCTCAATATAATGCTGATATTTAAAAACCAGGCAGATTACACAACTTATTTAAAATAGTAAAGACTCGGGTAAGCCAACGGTGGGCGCAAGATGATCTGAAGATTGCCCGTGTGTTAACCCCCTTGGTTTTCCCATTCACGGGATAAACATATAATAGAATATTCAAATGCAAATCGTCAAGATTAAAACTTTTTCGAGTGAACGGTATCTTTATTTGCTTGATGTGCCAAAAGCAAAATACGAACAATTATTAGAATATTTAAAAATTTTAAAAACGACTTTATGTACTTTGCATATTAATTGGCTGCTATTACACTTGTCGTGTGTATCATGGGGAAATACTTAAAATACAAAACCCCCAATGTTTTGGGATTTTGGATATTTCATATACATGATTTAAACCTCCCCTTATTCAGTATATACCATATAGTCCTATACCATTTGCAGGATAAACCAATGATATTTGAAAACGTCTTCTGTTATAGTACAGGCATTCGTGCGGATGAATAGTCAACCAACAAACGCATACTTCAAAATCATACAAACATGAACTTAGCGAAAGATACATTGTCCTGGTATCGAAACCAAGCCCGGTAAAAAAACAATAAAAACACATTTGACAGAAATACACGTGCCCAGAGTCGGGTTGTCGAAACGATTTTAAGTGTTTTTTACAAATTCAACATTTTGTATAACTTGAATATACTTTATCTGGTGGACCAATAAGCGTAAGAACACTGTTTTTACTGCAAATATAAACTTTCAATAAAACCAAGTAAATCCGGTTAAGCGCGTTATCCATATAGACACAACATCTATTAAAAACAACAATTAAAACCATAAAAGATCGCGTTCGACAGAAACGCCATTAAATTATCAGCAAATGTGAATTTTGAAATAATTTATCGGTTCCCTTTGCGGTCATGATAATAAGCGAGGTTGGTTTATGATTATGGTATAGATCCTTCTAGAACTTTTGTCCACCATTCGTTAACACTGTAGTCGATGTAGTAGATCCTATCCGCTCAGTATTTTCATACGCAGATGAATTCACTGCAACGTAACTTATGTAAGACCCAACTTATTTGGAATAGGATATTCATGTTTATCTTTCTAAATAAGAAAACGGAAATGCGTCAGATTACCTTGCGCCCACTGTTGGGTTACAAGAGCTATGTTGTGAGTGGTGTATGATTGTAAAGTTTCTTTGATTTATTATAACCCATTAATTTATTGGGTTCAAGCAATACATGCTAAGTACTTTGACAAGTACAAAACCGAGTAGCTGGAGGCCAGTTTCGATCCACATCCCTTCGGCTAAAACGTGACGCACTAAAAAGCTAATCGGCTGGTCAATGGGCCGATTAGTGCAGTTTTTCTCTAATAAGTGAAACCATTGGATTTAGGGAACGTCCGTGCGTTTTGTATGTCACATACACAAGCTTTCACTCAGAAGCAAGTTCAAGTAAAACTTATTTGACAGCTTTTATTAATTGACACATTCCTTTTTTAATAAAGTTTTTTTCTTTTTTTAATAAAGACATAAATAAACAAATTTACTATTCTGATTTATCATACCTCCATTAGAGTCGTCGAATACGTCATCATTTTTCTTGAAAGAATGGTTTTCCTTTGTGACTGCGCTTGAACTGAAATCAGCCTAAAATAAGAGCTTATTTATAAGAATGCATGCGTGTTGTCTGGACGAATATCTTGGCTGGTTAGTGCCTTGCTTTCAGTCGAAAGGTTGCAAATTTGAAATTGGTTGATATCTAGTCGATTGTGTTCTTTGGTAAGGTACTTTGAATAAACTCAGTGGGTTAATGGGTTTTACCAGAATTGAAAAAACATATTAACCATACGCAACACACTGAAAATAACTCCGTTAACCAAAAGTATAGGACGCAAGGTAATCTGACGATTACTAGTGTGATAACGCCCCTTGCGTTTTCCACTCCCGGGATAAACATAAATTTCCCACCATTACCACTTATCGCATTCTCACCTTAGAGTTCTTCTTATTATCACTGAAGCGAGTAACAAGGTAGTAGAAAATGGGACCAAGAAATAGCAAGGAGCCGATTATGCACAAGAGAATTTGCAGAATGTACACGACCTCTCCGGGAACAACAAGCAATCTGGAAATAATATTTTGTTTTGGCTAGGTTTTGATCCCATGTTGGGTTGGTCACCAAGACAGTTTTGTATCAATCTCGGTGTTTTGCCATCTCGCTATATTGTACAACTTTGGGTTTAGCGGCCACGTCTTATTATAGCAAAATTTGATAATTTATTGGTTTTTATACGTGTTCTAACGACTGCCGTTTTGCCGTTTTCCGACTTTTTATCAATAGTCCTGCTTCGTGTTTTTATCGTGGAAACAAAAAATAAACAAAGTTAAACTAACTTTTTAAGTACTCGTCACTTTGACCGTTTTTGTTTTGAGGTCGGTATATGTATCGAACGTTAATCATTTGGCCTAATTGCTTTCGCGTTGTCTTGCTCAACAACACAACCAATCATATGGATGGCCAGTAGTCATTTATTTTTTTTTATAATCAGGCGCATGATCGTTTATGGTAATGGTACAAAAAGTGTATGCAACCGTGAAAGGTCGTGTGACCGAATGGTTAACATGAGCGATGCATCTTCAGCCAACTAGAACAAAATGTCGACAAGTGTGAGCTATTGTGTGACAACAGAGAACCCGACCGATTCGGATTATTTATACAAAAACTGTCTTAGCGACAAGCCCATCATAAGTTCGAAACTTGTCCGGGTTAAAAACTATCCGCCAGAGGGCCTTTATTGCAAAGGCCGGTTATGTACCTAAAGGTTAATTCGACAGACTCATTTACAGACTTTTAGCACTGTCCCGGGTTAAAAAACGTCGAATTTTAAAGACGTCCACCGTTATGTAATGTCGGCAATGTGCCTATATACTAAATCCGACCGTTAAGATCAGTGGGTTTGTGCGTTAACTTTCAGGCGAAGGGTTTTAAGTTCGAAATTAGTCGCTCCCTAGTATGTTGTGTTATTGGGCAAGGCATCTAACGGACATTGCCTGAACCCAGTGAAATGATGGGTTTCACCAAATTGAAGGAACTTGTAAATCATACACAACACACTGAAATAGCTCCGGTAACCCGACTGTGGGCGCGAGGTGATCTGACAACCACTTGGTTTCCATTAGCGAGGATAAACAGGAGTATTTTATTCTATCCTTACCCATAAAGTAGATCTGCGTCAGATTTTCCAAGTGTAGCGCTCTCGTTTATCCAAACGACGGGAAATACCAGGTCGGCCTTAATCTTGTTGAAAGCACTGTGGATTAAATTAGTTGCAAATAAAAAAAATATTTAGCTTGTACTAATTCTTATGATAAACTTGTTTTAGCATTAGCGTTTTACCATTCGCGAGGATAAAACAGAAAATTCCTTACTTCACGCCCGGAGTTGGCTGCATCAATACGTTAATTTGTAGTCGCTTGTCCGCTTTTATCGCTGCTCCTGTGTTCTGAAAGAAAATATAATTTTTAGAAGCTATGTCTTAGGATAGTGATCATCAATTTTTTATTTTTTGAATGGGGAAACGCCGCAGTGTTTGGAGTTTAATATACATGTTACCGATAGATTACCTATAATTTACGTGATATGGGAGTTTTAAACGAGCAATCCTCAGACCCCGAGTATAAACACGAACAGAAACGGGATAACGGTGGATATCAAATCTAGCATTTGTCTTCAAATGACCTCTTTTCAAATTCTCGCCAGTTTATATCGACCTTGCGCCTATCGACGGATCTCAAGAGCTAATGCAGTGTATTAAACGCAGTTGGGACATTGCTACACTTTTAGCTAAACTCATCAATCCACCTATTCTAACAACAGCAACAAATGTTTAAAAAATGATTAACCTTTAGCTTTTAACCCAACAACATTTCGAATTAAGATACCATTAATACGCTAACCGGTTGCACTATAGATGACTTACAACCAATTAAATTAATCTCTATTCTCGACCGGATTTTAATGCATTACTCTTTAGTCGTGGTGTTCAAATGAGTGTTTTGCTTAGTAACAATGGTGGTGATTCCCTATGTTCGTTTGGCTTTAAGCAGCAAATGCTAGGCTACGCGCAGGTTGTCATTTATATGTGAACTGTTCTAATAGTGGAGCAGAGCTTCCGAAAATAAAGTTGTTGATTGTGCATATTTCTAGCTGTTTTGTTGGGTAAACATTCCCTATTTGGGGGGTTATTAGCTAAAAATATTCAGGGAATATTTAGGACGGCTTTATGATAAGATGGTAGCGCTTTAATTTTAAATTAGGAAAATATCTAAGACTTCCTATGTCAGGATTTTGAATGACAGCTCTTTTCGTGAGGTCAGTTTGCATTGGAGAGATAGTGAGAATAGTTGGTTGAACGCCTCCTTTGCCGTTTTATCGAACAACATCATATGCTTTGCGAAACAAGTTACAATTTTTCGTCGTAAATAATTCCACTTACGGGTTCGTAGACAAGGGCAGCTTCATGTTCTAGAACATCCGGTGGAGATATTCCGGTTGTAAGGTTGAAGTAGAAACCATCGCTGTAGAGAAAATGCGGCGAACTCACCATGATCGGGGCACCTAAGTGTTAAGATATTCGTGTTTATCCTCGTGAATACAAAATCGCAAGGAGTTTTTTTACCGGGTTAAGTTTCGAACCCATGATGGGCTCGTCCCTTACATCGTTTTCTTTTTATATATAGTTGGTATATGTATCGGTCGCGTTAACCATTAGGCCACACGACCGTACGAAATCGCAAGAAGATTTGTCACACAGGCAATCGTCAGATCATCTCGCGCCCACTGTCGGGTTACCGGAGATATAACAGTGTGTTGTAGGCCTATATGATTAAGATGTTGTTTGAGTTTATTAGAACCCATTAATCCACTGAGACCAGTTTTGTGTCCATTAATCCACCATAGCAATGTCTGAGCCATATCCAACGCTTTACAATAGCACCCTTAACCCAGCAGTGGACACCATATATCTGACGAATGCCGTCGTGAAAAAAAAAATAAACACGACGATCATAACGGTCATGTGACCAAATTGGTTAACGCAGCGGATTTATAAACCAATTTCTGTATAAAACGGTCGTAATGATGAGACCATCATCGGTTCAAAACTTATTCCCATAAAAATTAAATAAACATGGCTATTCTATCTTAAAATATCACAAATCATTACAGCATCATACCAGCTTGACAGGCACGTATCAAAATTGCTCCGTCATGATGACACAGCTCGCTCGATTTGTCTGGACAAAAGCATTCGTTGTTTGGATTTTTATCAGGGGATTGAAAGACTTCTGCTGGGACAGCATATTTCCAAGCGCGTATTCTCTCAATGGTCACTTCTTCGACGAACGTAGAGTAAATTGACCTTGAGGGGATGGAGTTAAACGAGATTATAGGTTTAGGCGGTGTTCAGCTGTTTAGCTTGATGGGACAGTTCGTCGCCTTTTAGTTGAAAGGTTGAAGGTTCGAAACTAGTCGCTAGCTAGTCGGTTGTGTCCTTAGGTAAGGCAGTTAACGGACAATACCTGAACCCAGTGAAATTGTGGGTTGTACTGAATTGAAGACACAACCATATCATACGCAACACATTGTGTTGCCCGTGTGTTAAAGCACCGTGCATTTTCCCATAATTTAACATAAATATCCTATTCTATCCGCTTCGTGCTTTTTGCAAGAACACATACGATTAGCCAGCGTCGAGGTTTCGAATCCGTAACCTTTCAGCTATAAGGTGATGCATTAACCCACCAACCTATTAGGTCGGACGATGAAGGCAAAACGATCAAGTATATTATAGGTTAGACTTTTGCAATATAGGATTGAGTATGACAAGTGTTTTTCATAAGGAAAAAGCCGTATAAATCACATAGGAAATCGTTGGAATACCCAAAAAAGTTGGGTAATTGGAAAAACTGCAGTTATTGGAGACTTTCTTGCAGATTTAGTATAACTTAAAACTTCATTTTTATTTTATACGTATTAGCCAATCCGGGAATGCAAATTAGTTTTCCCTTGGCAATAGCTTCCATGGGGCTCAAGGGAATTTAACCATATTTACCTGCAAATGTCGTCGACAAAAAAATAAACCGGTTCATCTTGTACCATAAAGGGAGGTGTAGTGGTGCCATCTGTATAAAATCGGTAACAAGCGAGTTAATAAAGGAATATTGATGTTTTATTTCTGTGAATGGGAAAACGAAGAAGAAACTATATATCTCGTTCCCGCCGCAGGGTTACCTGGACTGTTTTAATGTGTTGTATTTTACTAAGGTTTTATAGTTTAAGTAGGACCCGTAAATCCATTAAATTCAGGCAATGTCTTTTCTTGCAAAAGAAGACAACCGACTTGTTAGTGACCAGTTTTGTTTCTGTAACCTTTTGGCTGAGAGACAACACACTGTCCCACCAAACCATTCGGCTGGACGAAGAATGACACGATTACAACTGTCATGTGAGCCTGAACATAGAGATATAAATCCAAAAAAATGAATAAAAACCAAGTAACAAGTTGCATAATTGTTTTGATACATTAATTTGCTATTATAAAGTGATTTGTTATTTTACTGGGTAGTTTCGTAACCTGTTATGGTCTGGTTACTGGGTCCTTTTTTGCTTTAAATGGAAAGCGGTAAGGGAATGGTTTGCGCTAACAATTCTTCAACTTGTTTGTGTTGACATATAGTTATCTGAACGTTATGTTTCTTTTACCGGACTAGGGGTTTAACCACGATGGGCTCGTCACAAGGACCGTTTTGTAGTATAGAGTTGGTGTATCGGTCGCGTTCGGCCACAAGAACGTACAAAGCTTTATCATGACTTGGTATAACATGTAACCATTCTACCACTAGAATGTACGCGGTATATTTTGGCAATACAGCACACGACTACCGTAGCTTAAACCCAATACTTTATTAACTATGTAAACAAAAGTAACAACTATTGTCTTAACCGTATACAAACACCGCAATCGCTCTTGTACCCGTACCAACGTCTCTATACCAATTAGAAAAATAAAATAGAGTCACGATACCTCTCGCTCACCGTCGAGTTACAGAAGCTATTTCAGTGTGTTGTGTATTTTGTTTTAGATCGATATAAACTGTATAACAAGCGCCGTTGTCTTGTTTCAAGACCAGGTTAATTGATTTGCGAAACGTTATAATATACAGTGTTATTTTAAACTACTTCGTAAGGTCGTGTAAACGAACGGTTAACGCGCCCGACAAATATATCAAATTATGTGCAATAGTCCAATGGACGAGAGCATCATGGGTTCAAATCTTTGGTCCATGAAAAATAATTAAACCTACCTGTTCCATTCAGCATGTTGCATTCCGTTGAGTTCCAGAAATCCAACTCCCTGAAAATAAATTTGAGTCACACGATCGTTTAGTGTTAAATTCCTTACTTTTTTATCAGGTTAAGTTTTAAACTCGCAAAGGGTTTAAGTCTGGTTTTATAAAATAAATCTGTATTTAAACAAAAAACTTTAATTAAGGATAGGATAGGATCTTCATGTTTATCGCCGGAAAAAGGAAATCTCAATAGGCGTTTTTTTACCGTGCTAAGTTCCGAAACCATGATGAGCTCGTCATCAGGACCGTTTTGTTGTATAAGAGTTGGTATATGTATCGGTGGCGTTAACCATTAGGCCATACGACCCTATAACGCATGGTGCGTTAACACATTTGTAAGATTATCTTGCGTCCAACGCCGGGTTTCTAGAGCTATTACAGTGTGTTGTGATCTGCCAGTCGAGGTCTGTCAGGCGCGAAGGATGTAAAGAACAGCCATAAATGTCAGACTCGAAACAAACCTATTGATTTAAGATCGCGTGTTTTTATGGCTGTTGTTCTCGATTTAGAGTAAACAAAGGGAAACGACAAACATTCCAACCACCATGTCTCTTTGCTTAAGAAAAAATAATTTGAGCGATTCGGTGGTCTTAGACCGAAACCATACTTGCAATGTTGAAGATAGTTTTACTTTCGGTTAGTATCCATACTCGGTGGACTCTGAGAGAAACTATAAAAGTATCTCCGCAGCGTGCAATTTTACGTGTTCGGGAAGTTTTATTTTTATTTTTAACTGATCCAAGTTTCTAACCCATGGTTGGATGTCACTAGGATTTTGTTGTATACCAGGTATATGTATCGGTAGAGTTATCCATTGGGCTGCACAACCGTAAAAGTTTTATTTTCAATATCCAAAGAAATCCAACTGCTTAAATTAACACCCTCCAGTTGGTAAGACTGGAGTAAAACGGTTTCCCGAAGCGCTATACTGTTGCTGTTTAAATTCTCAAATTACGAAAGTGAAACAAATTGTTTCTAGTAAAAGAACCTACAGTCATATGAATAATACTGGTAAATTGAATATTTATGTGACAGCGTGAGAAAATGTAAGGGGCGTTGTCACACGGGCAATCGCCCATTTATCTCGCAATAAACTATGGTCCCATAGTAGGATTTTGTACAACTAAGAGAGAAACTGCTACGCTTGGCTAGTCTGTACCCTTGGGCAAGGCACTGAACGAACATTGCATAAACCCAGAGAAATGATGGGTTCTATCAAATTGGAGAAACGTCTGAACCGTGTGTTTACCCCTTTGGTTTTCCCCCATTAAGGGGCAAAACATAAATATCCTCATATCCTACCGCAGACTTAAATAAAGATTCGGGTATTAGATGAAGTGTTAGCACTATACTTAGATGTAGTCACTAATTTGACAGCAAGGCATTTCTCTGCTGCATTAAAAGCGTAAATGACTTTCAAAGCGTAAATGTGACATGCAAGGCTGGATGAGAGCAAAATCACTTATTTAAGTTCGACCACCTGAATTGAAGGTCGTTTTAGATCCTTATTAAAAGATCGTGTGTCCGACTGGTTAACGCGACCGATTCGTATACGAGGTCCGTATAATAACGATCCCCGCGACGCGCCCATCATGGGTTCGAAACTTGTCCCGGGTAAAATAACTTGTATGACTTACGTTTGATTTTTGTAATGAGTAATAATGTTCGTAAGTTCCGTCGCTCCTTTTCCAGTGTAAACTTGGTAATCGAACCAGCCGCGCGAGTCGTTGTACTGTAAGTAGTAAAGTAACTCAATATTTGTCCGATAAAATTATTATTTTGTATAACACCATTTAATTTAAGTATAATGAAACTTGGTCCGATTAAAAAAACAAAACAAAATGTGTCCAAATGATTATATGTTTCGTAGCGTGTTAGGCATTAGTATCAATGAATAGGCGTTAAGGATTGAAGATGTTTAAAGCATACATTTAAATTAAATAAATTTAGTCAGATCGGTTAAGTGCGATTCCTTTCAGCCTAAGGATTGCAGGTTCGAAACTGGTCGCTAGCTAGTTGGTTGTGTCCTTGGGGATAACAATTAACGGGCATTGGCTGAACCCAGCGGATTAATTGGTTCTACCAAATTAAAGAAAAGTCTGAATCATACACAACACACTGCAATAGCTCCGGTAACCCGACGGTGGGTGCGAGATGATTTACCGTGTGTTAACCACCTTGGTTTTCCCATTCACGGATATAAACATGAACATCCTATCCAATCCTGAATTATTGACTGGACCAACAATATTTTCCTACCGTTGAAAAGAGCCCAAAGTCCTGAATTTCGACACCAGTTCTGTTGAGCACCACAGCCTTGATCGCGTCAAACAAGTTGTCTTGAAACCCGAACAATATATCGTGAACCGCCCGAGTAAATATGAGTTTAGTGCTTGTGGCAATGTAAGCTGCATTGACCAGCTTGTACACGTTTGGGTCTACGGGTTGACCCAATTGTTCGAATATATACTCCACGATTGACACCATGCTCTAAAGGAGGGGAATAGCATAGTTAGGTTAATTTTCTCTCATTTTTTAAATTAAACAAGAATGACAGAGTTTTCTAGGGTATGGAGGATAAAACAACAAAACTAAAGTTGGTAAAACACGTGAGTAAATACACACGTGGTAAACCGGGAAACTAACCGAAATAAGATGGCAAGAAGAAAACGTAATGGACTAATCGGTCGGACTATAAGCAAAACAACCAGACTAACTGGTCGGACTATAAGCAAAACAACCAGACTAACCGGTCGGACTATAAGCAAAACAACCAGACTAACCGGTCGGACTATAAGCAAAACAACCAGACTAACCGGTCATACTATAAGCAAAACAACCAGACTAACCGGTCGGACTATAAGCAAAACAACCAGACTAACCGGTCGGACTATAAGCAAAACAACCAGACTAACCGGTCATACTATAAGCAAAACAACCAGACTAACCGGTCGGACTATAAGCAAAACAACCAGACTAACCGGTCGGACTATAAGCAAAACAACCAGACTAACCGGTCGGACTATAAGCAAAACAACACTAACTCACCGCCCCTATGACATTCACTGTCGTCACCATATCACTCAGATCTCCGCTTGACATCTCCGGCTGGAAAACTATTGTTGTTTTCTGCCTGTAGTACACCTGCTCCGGTGACGTATCGAGAAAATCCACGGTGTCTTTTGAAAGGTATTCCCTATGGATGAGAAGTATTAATTGAAAGGAAACTATCCTGGTTAACCCAGGTAAAAAGTAAACAAAAATATAAATTTTTGGAGCTATTGCTATATGGTCGCTGACATTTGCACATCAACTTGTTTTTTTTTAGCAAAGAGTTTTTGATTTTTGGAGCTTTATCTTTGAAACATGTATTGTAAGTGAACTACGTCATATACACCATTGATTTAAAGTTTAGTACCTAAAATAGGTATAATCCCTAGAAATTACCCGCTGCAAAAAATTATTTAGGAAATTCTAGTCTAGGGAATTCCCCCCGAGCGAAACAGTAAATTTTGAGTGCTGGCATATCCCGGCCATGTTAGATACCATATATATAAAAGTTTTACTACGATTTGATAACTCCTTCTACGTGATTTTGGACGGAGAAGACATCACTGTAAAAATGTTTGACGAAAAAACAAGAACAAAAACCGACAAACAACAGTATAAGTCATTTTCCCCATGGGTACTAATAATGAGAATTGTATAGGCTTCAAGTTCGGATGACTTAAACAGTTTTCAATTTTTGCAGTTCACAACAATATAACGATTGTAATGGCGAGGTAATCTGACGATTGCACATGTAATAACGTACCTTGCGTTTTCTCATTTCATAGGATAAACATGGTTATCCTATCTATTCTAGTATATCGTCAGATTAACTCGCGATTACCTTTTAAAAATCGTTATTAGATAAACGTCCGATATCTTGGCACCAAACGTTGGGGCTAACGCGCTTCTTTTTTGTTCTAGTAGTATTCCAAATTTCTCCACATGGGAAACATACGGTGTTTTTTTCTTTAAATATTTTTGGGGTAATTTCAAATGATTATTGAAAGGGCAGTAACGAATTTAGGGCTATATATAAGGCTATATACAACCGACCGGTCGGTTGGTCTAGTGGTTAAGTGCGTCGCCTTTCCATCGAAAGGTTGCAGGTGCGAAACTGGTCGCTAGCTATAGTCGGTTGTGCCCTTGGGCAAGGCACTTTACGGACATTGCATGAACCCAACGGATTAATGGGTTTTACCAAATTGAAGCAACGTGTCTATCATATACACTGCAATAGCTTCGGTAACCCGACGATAAGCGCGAGGTGATCTGACGATTGCCCGTGTGATAACCCCCTTGGTTTTCCCATTCACGGGGATAAACAAAATATCCTATCCTATCCACACAATATATCGCACCTGAAAACGTAAGGCCCAATCTCAACCAAGTTAGGTTTTACGTAAGGTCCTCGGGCTAGGAACTCTTCAGAGTTGGTCATGTTGTATAGATAGTACGATATGTATGTCGGGGTTGCCACGGAAATCCAATTGTCGTACATTGTCGTGCCGGGCG
>CH002003.1:104064-124450 GCA_000149265.1 Ciona savignyi
AACATGGACCTTGACTTTTCCACCCATTCTTGTGTTTATTTTACAGTCTAGTATTTAACACAGCTTGAAAACGCACTGTAAAATAGGCATATAATGTAACTAGTATAGAGATTTTTAGGGTAGGGTGCCCGTATGGAAAGTACGTCAATTTTCGCCGAGATCTCGAGTGTGCACGCGCCAAATATTTAAGTGTGCAGTGTGCAAACGTCCAAGAATGCACACTTCAAGTGTGCACACAATCTCCTTTTCATAACAGTTTTACCAAAATCTTAAAAAACATATTATTCTATCCTCAATCTTTCGTGTCCGTCAGCTAACATATCTATCTACATAACTAAAAATGTACGGAAAGTAAATTACCCGAGGTCCAGAGGTAGGTTTACAAGTTTATTGGAAATTATACGATGTTTATACTACCAGCTTGCAAGCGTGTGTGAAATTACCCAAGTGTGCAAAAGACACAGGGAAAAAAAACTCGAGTGTGCAGCTGCCGTACTTTCCATACTGGGTAGGGTCCCTACTGGAAAGTTCGTATGATGCGCCGGATATATCTGGCGTGACGCACGGACTACTTTTTCGGGTATTGGCGCAAAAAACTCCAAAAATCATGCTGGCGTGGCGTGATTACACTTCCTTTCATTTATGTCAGTATTTTTGACACTTTAAAGCTTTAAATTTTAAAGTTTTAATTAAAAATTATGCAACTTTGTTTGTGGTGGCGCAAATTAGTACTACTGGCGTGGCGCAAAATTTAGGTTAAAAAATGTTGGCGCAAAAATCCGGCGCACAGAAAACGAACTTTCCAATAGGGGGTAGGGTGCAGTGTCCTAAGGTTAATGTATGTTTTAATGGAATTGAAGGGTGTTTTTTGCCCTAAAAGATGCGAAATTTTAGAAAAAATCTGGGAATTATTAAAGTAATAGAAAAAGAGTGAACACATGAACTGTTACCTGTCCCAACACAAAAGTAAAATTCATGACAGTTTTAACAAGATCTTGTACCAAAGTTCAAGACATCAAAGTTATTTTCCCTAAAATATTAAACCCGGAAAAACGACAGACGGAAGTAAAAAAAACTCTTATGAGGTGCTACAGCTGCGTGCAACCAAAAAGACTGTACTCCTGGTGCAACATAGGTTACATAGCACCAATGAAGTTGCGATTAAGGCTTTTAAAAAATGGTGTTGCCTTAGCGATAAAAGCAATTTTTATATTGGTCATTTTTGTAGTTTTGTGTAAACATAAAACAATAAAATATAAATTTAAACGTAATGACTAATTATTAACGTTTAAGTTACTAATACCAGCAAGAAATGTACTTTGTGATCATAATTAAACACCCAAAATAAACAAAATACATAATGTCACCACTATGAATCAGCAAATTATTTTTATTGCGCTGTCATAAAGGGACAGAATAGGATAGGATATTCATGTTAATCCCCAAGAATGGGGAAACCAAGGGGGTTAACACACGGACAATCGTCAGTCTACCTCGCGCCCACCGTCGGGTTACCGGAGCTATTGCAGTATCCTGTGTTAATATATACGTTTCTTTAATTTGGTAGTTTTAGTTTAGTTTATTCATTTTTTGCCCCAGTTTTTAAAAATGGCAAACGAATATATAATCACGATACAGGAACGGGAAAAGACGGCAAAACGAACAGTCGTTAGAACACGTCAGTAAAAAAAGATATAAATTAATGAATATAGCGGACGCGGCCGCCAAACCTAGGTGAATGAACAATAATTAGCAATCGAAATTTAATTAAGGTAGAACCCATTAATCCGCTGGGTTCAGGCAATGTCCATTAGGTGCCTTGCCCAAGGATATAACCGATTAGCTAGTATTAGTAAGGCACTTTACGAACATTAATGGGTTAAACTAAATTAAAGGAACGTATGAATCATACATAATACATTGCAATAGCTCAGGTAGCCCTATGGTGGGTGCGAGGTAATCAGACGATTTTCAGTGTGTTAGCCTAACCCCCTATGGTTTTCCCATTCGCGGGGATAAACATGAATATCCTGATTAAATGGTGCTAACGCGGTAGCACTGCAAAATTAATGCTCTCACCGAGTCATTGTCATAATGATTAATAAATTCTAATACTTTCTTTTCTAGGTTTGGCGGCCGCGTCCGCTATATTCATTTATTTATATCCTTTTTTACTGACGTGTTCTAACGACTGTTCGTTTTGCCGTCTTTTCCCGTTCCTGTATCGTGATTATATTCGTTTGCCATTTTTGAAAACTGGGGCAAAAAATGAATAAACTAAACTAAAACGTTTTCATTCTCAAATATTTGTTATTTTATTGAAGGTCCTTTCGCAGTCGAACCGAATAGTTTAATGGGTAAGTGCGTCGTCGCCTTTTAGACGAAGGGTTAATGGTTTGAAAATTGTCGATCGATTACTACTAGGTTAATATGTCCTTAGAACGTATCCTGACGGTGGCCGCGAAGTGATCTGACGATTGGCCGTGTGTTAACCCCCCTTGGTTTTTCCCATCATCGGGGATAAACATGAATAATTTCTATCCTATCCTTGTAATCTTATAGCAGTGGTTCTCAAACTTTTCCAGTTCGTGGCACACTAAAAAAATTCTAAAACATACGCGGCACACTTAAACAAAACAAATTGAATCAAGGAATTTTATTCAGCAAAATTTAATGAGTTGGGTGTGCTTGTCGTTTGGCACAAATGGGACCCACTTTAAATGGGATCCAATAAGTAAATTTGCTTATGGAATAATCATACTAATAAAATGGTTTCTCTCCTGTCATCTAGGTAGCTTTCCTGATGCTGAACTCATTGTGCAGGACGAAATGTCATGCATAAGTTAAAAATACATTAATACACAATGAATTGTGTTTATGACATGACAATTACTCGTAATCCATCGCTGCCCATAGCAATACTGTCTATCTACTCTACTTGCTACTAAACTAGGGAAAAGACATTTCTGTGCATTAAAGTCGCGTATTACCAATTTGCCCACTCGAAACACAAAGGAGTTTCCCACATAATTTTGCAAAATTCCAAAAAGTTTCGCGGCACACCTAAGAATCTCAGACGGCACACTAGTGTGCCGCGGCACACAGTTTGAGAAACACTGTCTTATAGGTATACGTGAGGTATAGTCTAACGATTGCCCGTGTGATTACGTCCCCATTTTCATATCCACGGGGATAAACATTAATATATTCTAAAATAAACCCAACTCCGTTGGGACAACTTAACTCAAAAAAGGTTGCCGACCCGTAATGTGAATAACTTGGGGTGGACATCTGTGGCTTGTAAATATATAGAGTGCACTTCTGGTAGGGTGAACTGCAGATTAGCATATATACAGCTTATAGGAAATGAGATACTGTAACAAAATAGAACTATACATACAAAACAAAATGGGCTGGATATACGTTGGGTAAACAAGATTTAAAACTGGTCGTGAGCTAGCTGGTTCTGTTACCGATGGCGTATAACTAAATGGGCTGGAAAAGATGGTTTTACAAGATTCGAAGCTGGTCGTTAGCTCGCCGGCTGTTATAGATGGCGTATATATATCAATTAAGAAAATCTCTAAGCTTGGCGGAAGTGACAAGTGGCCATCCCTTCATGGTTATATGGTATTGTGCAGTCATGGTATTGTGCGCGTGGCTGCGCGTCGCTTTAGTTTAGCTGTGGAGTTGTTCTAGTTTAGCTGTGGAGTTGTGTAATAGTGGAACAGAGCTTCGTAAAATAAGGGTGGTAATTGTGCATCTGCTAACTGTTTTGTTGAGAAAAAATTACCGATGTACGTAATACTGCACTAATATTTGTCTTGTAAATAATAACATCTATTGTATTTTTCTTTATTGTGATCACTGTTGGTTACTGGAGGTAATTTAAGTGTGCTGTAAATGATTGACAGGTTCTTTAATTTTCTTACAATCCATAAATCCACTGGGTTTGGACGATGTCTGCGAACAGCTTTAACCAAGAACACAAACGCATCAGTGTGTTACCACTTTCAAACCTACCCCTTTCTACTGGCGTTGCACTAATTTACCAAGCTACTTCGGCTAACATCATCAATGTACATAATTAAGGCTTCGATTGATTTCAAGTGTTTCGTTTGACCCGTGTAACAGAAAAGATCAACGTTTTTTTTGTTGCAAAGTCCAAAACTATTTTGACATCCTGTTTACTAATAGGAAATTAATTGTATTCTACGGTCAAGGACGTACACAGTGTGTGGCCGGGTTATGCTGTGGTAAACTTATAACTGATTAAATGAAAATTGTGTTTATGGTGATTTATAGGTAATGGGTTTAGAAATGGGTATGGGTTTAGCCAATTGTATTTTCGCGACTCTGAAAAATTATCCTTGGTTTTCCACCCGAAATTTTGGTCAACTATATCACTTTATTTAACATTCCTTTAAATTAAGCTTCTTTCTAGAATAGAGAATGTGATCTAAAAAATTAAACCGGAGAGTTCAAACATTTTTGACAGCAGATTTTAAAATGTCTCAAAAATGCATCTCAACGTTTTTTTCGACAAGAAAGCAAGGTCGTCAGCAGTAAAAAAAATGTTTGTTTAGTTTTCATTTATTACATTTTGAAATAACGGCACACTTATTTTAAGTTAACAAGGCTAAAATAAAACGGCAAAATTACAGTAGTTAATACACGTCAATGAATATATACGTGTATGATGTACAAAAAATGATGTATCTGATAAACCTTATATTTAACAATATAAATACAAAATATGGCAGAAAATTTTAATTTTTTGTGGAATTGGATCTTTTACAGCTGTTTGGTTACTTTTTAATTTCGTCGCTAGTTGTTTATTTATATGTCTATACCTGATGCAGATTAAATTGGAAATTCGGTAAAAATAACACCTGCTAGCTGTGTTAACCCAGAGCAATATACTGCTTTCACAGAACATTTGTCAAGTTTGCATTAGTAATTCCGGGACCTATTGTATTCTGCTTACTGAATCATACGATATAGGCTTAACTGTAAGCATTTAAGCGCGTTGGAGCGGAACAACCCGCCTTGTGACGAATAATGAGGTGTGTGCTTTATAAATAACAATCCACAATGTCATGTGTTTTGCTGGCGGCCAACACATTAATCAAGTTTGCCTATAGAAAAAGCTTAATAAGTGAGATAAGAAATACAGTGATGTCATGGCACATATAAGCTTATACCATACAGTACTGTCCAAAAAATAAAACTAACTGATCAAATGTAGAATAATGGCAACAATATGTTTAATGGAATTTACTTTTTTTTTGCTACAATTAATAAAGGAACACACTTAAAAGATAGCAAAATGCAAGCAAACATTTAAAAGGTAGGTAAAGGAACGCGTTATAGCGTATAAGTACTTGCAAGAAATAATATATCGACTGAAAGGAAATAAGCAGTCTATCGATAATGCATAGCATATGCATCCTACGTATTTATCGTTTAGATTTAGCTTTGTCTTAACGCGTTTGTTGTTTTGAAAGGGCTCATGTGAATAGTCACAACTTTTGGTTGTGTATGTAGAAATGGAGTACATACGAGTTTCAGGAATGTTTTAAACTATAAAAACCTGCAAATGTGTTTAATTAGCGAGGGAACAGTAACCAATAACGTAAGTTCTTCGGTTACCAAAAGCTCTATTGTGCAGTTAATCCGATCAATAGTCATGTGATAAATTAAATTTCAAAGGTAGTGGTGGTTAAACACGTGGTTTACACTTTCTGGTTAAAAGGTATATACCAGGCATGGGCAACCCCTGGCACGCGTGCCCAACTTGGCACGCGAGCTCGTATTTCTGGCACGCTAGTTCAAGGAAATTAGATTCCTTTCTCTGAAAGATGATAACTTAAAAGTTGTTGTATTATTTGAGCTTTGGCCACGTGCATAAAATGTTTATTACCGTGATTTGATTATTTATTACCGTGTTATTGTTACTCAACAAACACCAAAGAGTACAACAATCCGCTTGCAAATTTCGCAACCTGCTGCCACAAACGAATCGGACGTGAGAGAAATTTGTACGTTTGTGCAGACAACCAGATGTAGTTAATATCAGTTACCCTTTCGTCCAGCCCGTTGGTCTAACGGTTAAGTGCGTCGCCTTTCAATCGAAAGGTTGCAGGTGCGAAACTGGTCGCTAGCTAGTCGGTTGTGTCCTTGGGCAAGGCACTTTACGAACATTGCCTGAACCCAGCGAATTAATGGGTTCTACCAAATTGAAGGAACGTATTTATCATATACAACACACTGCAATAGCTCCGGTAACCCGACGATGGGCGCGGTCTTATGGGGACCGCGAGACAATTTTCTGGGACCGCTAAGCACCTTCCAAAAAATTTAAACGACGCTTCTAAAAAAACTGTGTAAAATTAAGTTTTTACGCAACTTCTCTTTCAATCAACTTAACAAACAATTTGTCATGAAAGCTTACAGGCTACATGGGCATTTATGACATCACAAGAAGCTATTTGATGTCACATTAGTGCAATTCAAAAGTACAGAACTCCTAACTATAGTAGGAAATAGTACAACTCCTATTATAGTAGGAGTAAACATTCAAAAACAAAATTCTATTCTCACGAATTGTTAGTTGGCACGCGGAAAGATTTTTCCATTAATTTTAGCCGATTTTGGCACCCAGGCCGAGAAAGGTTGCCCACCCCTGGTATATACTCTCTTTACAATTGTACATGTCTAGACCGTGCTGTATAACATTACTGATTGTTTAATAAGCTTGCATAAACTGGTGAGTAGTAAACTTTTAGATTCGTAAGCATGACCTAGATATGTCAAAATTTAGAATGTAGTATTTTACTTCGGGTGAATTCCTTTATAGACCAGTAAAATAGTAATTCACTTTTTTGGACATAATATATCCCAGCGATCAGAGTGCCTCAACCTATCTGCTTAATTTTGAATTTGATACACAGTTATAGTCCACGTAACAAAGATTTAAAAAAAAGATAACTTTTTCTTTAAAAAAAGAAGTTTTTTTTTATAAACGCTTGAAAGGGGTGACTTGTACAATTTAAATTATATACAATCAGGTATTAAATAGAAATGAAACTTTTTAGTATGTCAGCTTACATGATTATGATTTACTGGTTTACCAAATTTGTTAAGAATTCTTAAGAAATACTACGTCTCGTACATCCAGAAATAGATAGAAATGGAATGAGACCACAGAATTTGCGTTAAAAGCAATCGCGTTAAGAGTTCCTGGAATGTCAGATTAAATTGCGTTGATGTACATGTATCTGGCAATAATATAAATTGTGTGATAGGCATGGATAACAAGATTGGTGTGTAACCGTAGGACCCTTTCGTTTTTGTTTGCAGAACTACATACTAATGTTTAAATCGCGCCAATTGTAATTAGGGACCCTGCTTGTATAAACATGTACCATACATAAAGTTTTACAAATAGTTGTGCGGTTAAACTCGTGGTTAAAATTTTCAAAATAATTATGGACGCCCTTTGTAAAATGGGACACATTGATTTTATCTGATTTTGGTCTTTATTGTTTTTTTTATTATTAATCTTATGGTCTTATCCTTGGATTTAGGGTGTTACCCTTGGGAAATTCCCTAAAATTGTTTGTTGGCATTTTTTTCCAGTGTGTAAGGCGCCCAGCTTAATTTTTCAAATTTAAATTTGATTATGTATGATGTTACTACACTTAAATATGTTTACACGGTTTTTAATTACTCTTGGAAGTCGATTGTGGAAAAGGACCCTGCTATGTATATACGTGTATATATATATAATATATATATGATTGTTGTCACGTGGCTGTGGCTCTCTAGATAACTTTACATATAGGTAGGTATACAGTAATGGTTATACATTATTCACAAATGATCCGATAGTGAATGAGCAACCCATTTTTACCTTACTCTAAAACCAAGTATGATGAAAACGAAGCGCGTATGATCAATAGACCGAATACTATTCCAGGGGAACGATATTGATTGTTGGATCTTACATAAGAAGTTATCAATAATTACTCATGGGACCGGCTTTAGGTTGTTGTATGGCTAGGATACATAACTCTTTGCGGTAACCTTCACACAAAGGGATCCAGTTGTAAATATGGAAAATAAAAGATGCCTTTTTATTGGTATGCTTGTATCCGCCTTTATATTTATTTTGTTCTGCCAATACATCTTGCTGGCTGATGAAGATAACTCGCCAGTCGTAAAGGATAGTACTAGCCTGCTACGGTTATTTGCGAAGCAAACATCAAACACAACACCAACAGTTGTACCTGACCGCATAGAACAAACAAGCACAACTACTAAAGCGCTGACTACAGAACCGACAACAGTGACAACATCCAAAACGATTACAACGACAATAACCACTACTGTCACGTCAACTACTAGAGGACTGACTACAGTAACAGCAGCCAAAACGCCCTTGTCGACCACCAAAACGACGACGACCACTACACAAGTACAGAATTTAACCGAAAACAAATCTAAGTAAGAAAATCGATGTAACTTATGATTGTAGGCTGAAACACATTTAAAATGGTCGAAAAGTTCTTCACATAAGTTCCGATTGTTAAAGTTGCTCTTATCTTTAATAGTACATAAACAATTAAGTCAGTATTAGTGTGCGGGTGATTATCTTTTTTAAAGATTTCGTTACATATGTTTTTATAGAGGGAAACGTCGTAGCTTGGTGTTAATATGGCGGCCACCTTGGGGACTACCCAGCGAAGCAAGACGGCCGGAGGGATTTCGGGCAGGAGAATGTGAGATTACGTTCAACAGATCAAGGATTGCCGATGCTGGCGCCGTCGTGTTCCATTTCTCGGGACTTGACCAAGAGGAAATGCCATGGAAATATTACAGGTGGGGTTGTTATAGTTCTTTGTTGACAATTAATTAAAAGGACCCTGTAGAATTGTAGATGATTGGAGCTCGGGTTACTTTCAGTGATTTAGTTCTCGGAAATTTTAAGTTAGGTCAGGTCATTTATTTAAAAGGTTGGAATTTCTATAAGTAAAAGGATAGGATAATCATGTTTATCCCCGTGAATGGGAAAACCAAGGGGGTTAACACACGGGCAATCTTCAGATAACCTCGCGTCCACCGTCGTGTTACCTAGGCTATTGCCCCTGTGTTAACCCCCTGGTGGGGTTATTATAGTTCATTTGTTGATTAATTAAGATAAACTAAGCTGATGGTGGGCGTGGCAGTGATTTAGTTCTCGGGTGTTTTAAGTTAAGTTTTATTTGAAAGGGTGGACTTTCTAAGTAAAACATAATATATGGGCTTTCATTTTATGAAGGATATTAAATTGCGTTATCACGCAGAGACCCAGGCCAGTATTTTGTCTTCACGAGCGGGGAAGCACCTTCTTATGTAAAGTACGGCGAGCATCGCACATTAAGCAAGTTTGATGGAGGATTCATCAACTGGACCATGACATACCGGAGTGACAGCAACATTTTCGCTCCGTATTTCCATTCCGAGAATGCTATGCCCATATTTCAGCGAGGAAAAGACTGGGTGAACACCAATTTGGGAAAAAAGTCAAAAACTGCGGTAAGATAATGAGTGGGGTGAAATGATCAGTCATGATATTAACTTATATGATAACTTAGTAAATAACACCGTATTTTTCTGGATCATGCAAATAAGTGTCTTATGTTTCGGAAAATTACTGATTTTAAAACCTACCTTTCAATTTGAACGGCACATTATTTATATTCTATTGGGTTAAAGCAATTGAACTAACTTGCCCAAGTAGGCCTACACCCGCAGTCGAGTTGATGGTGCTATTACAGTGTCTGGATAATCAGACATATATAATTTGGGCGACTTATCAAAGGTCGATACGGTTTAATGGCTTAGCGGAGCTGTTTCGTTGTGTGAATAACCAGGCTAGATTGTAATTTAGACGATTAATTAGATATCATTGGGTTGTAATTGAAAAAAATTGTAAAAACCTGACTCAGCATATTTCTATCGCAGCTGTGGATGGTAAGCAATTGTGACTTGCTTCGCGGATCGCGTCTTCGAATGAATTACGTCACAAAGCTTGTTGAAGCAGGACTTCCGGTCGATAGATATGGGAAATGTTTTAACAACAAAGAACAATTAAAGAGTCTGACTTCAGATGATTTAAATTCTTACAAGTTTTATTTGGCGTTTGAAAACGCAGAACACTGTAAAGATTATGTCACTGAGAAGTTTTGGGTGAACGCTATTCAATATGGAAGAGTACCTGTTGTTTGGGGTGCTAGCAAGTCGGACTTGGAGTATCTGGCCCCTCCCGGTTCGTTCATTCACGCAAACGACTTTGAAAGTCCAGCCAAACTTGCCGCTTATCTCTTGTACCTCCACAAGAACGATACAGCGTACAGGGAGTATTATAAGTGGGTGGAAGAGCCGGGACCGGAAACGCAGCGAATTAAAGATCTTTATGCGCGAACGGAAGAAGAGTTGTTATGTGATAAAATTTTGTCAAATGCCTCCCCTAATATTATAGAAAAAGTCACCGATTTCTTTTATAACAGCGAACGGGAGGAATGCTTAGCAAAGGATTGATCATTTCCAACCTGCAGATATTCATCTTTAAGTTGGATTGTCGCAGCTATTGCAGTGTGGTCATTAAATGATCGCACTTTAAATTCAGTTTACCTATGCCACCTTATTTAAAGTGAAAGGTTTTTAAAACATGCAATTACATCTCGTATTTAATATCGAGATAACGTTGTTTCTGTTTAATTTGCCATAAGATAAATCGAGTATACTCAATCTTGTTATGGCGAATTTGTGCTTCACTTCCTATACTTAAATAGAGAATGCTTATTATATTTTTTGTAGTATCGTGTACTATTACATCTTTTTTACTTATTGTGTACTTTTTTCTTTGTATTTTTAGTTAGTTCAAATGCGCGCACGTTTGACTGTCTCTGACTTAGATTTCTATGCACGAAACCAGCCACTAGCTATAGTGGGCTGTCATCTCCCAAGTCAATGTACCTATCTGACATTTTCTGGTACGGTCGTGTGGCCAAATCGCCAAAATGGCGATACATATACCGACTCTTATACAAAAAACGGACCTGGTGACGAGCCCATCACGGGATCGAAACTTGGCTCGGTTAAAAAAAATCTTACATTTCTGTGTTGTTTTCATAGTTCACTAGCTTTTTCACCCTGTCGTAAACGGTGTAACCGATTGTTTTTAATACTACAATCATCGTCTTCGTTCCAGTTTTGTGGCCATTTAGGCCTTATTGTGAACTTGCTTTTAAATGTAAAAAGTGTCATGGTACACTAAAATAATACAACGTTTACTTCTTGTGTAGCCACGAAAGACAAGAACAGTCTAATTTCCAGAGATGTCAAAAGTCATCTTTCAGGCAGGATTATCGACCTAATAGACAAGTTGGTGCCATATAATTAGTTGCTTACCTTTAATTTCCCTTGTGCTGTTCTAGCTCAGTGCTCCGGAACCTTTTGTCACTCGTGGCCCAATTAGATATTAAAATTTTCACGCCATATTGCAGTCATAGGATATTCATCTTTATCCCCGTGAATGGGAAAACTAAGGGGATCAACTCGCGCCCATCGTCGCGTACTGTTACCGGAGCTATTGCAGTGTGTTGTATATGATAGACACGTTCCTTCAATTTGGTAGAACCCATTTATCCGCTGGGTTCAGGCAATATCCGTAAAATGCCTTGCCCAAGGACACAACCGACTAGCTAGCGACCAGTTTCGCACCTGCAACCTTTCGATTGAAAGACGACGCACTTAACCGTTAGACCAACGGGCCGGACGAATTATCACCCGTCTAAAGCTACAGCCTATTGACAAGCAAAATACATTTAATAATATATTAGTGTCTGACATAGCTGTATTATTTAAATTTGTAACAATTTTAATAACTTTTTATTGAAA
Source organism: Ciona savignyi (assembly GCA_000149265.1). Classification (NCBI taxonomy): domain Eukaryota; kingdom Metazoa; phylum Chordata; class Ascidiacea; order Phlebobranchia; family Cionidae; genus Ciona; species Ciona savignyi. Next base: position 116,011 of record CH002003.1, read on the forward strand.
ACGATGTGTTTAAAAATATTTTTTTTCCTGCTGATTGCGGAGCACTGGTCTAGCTCCAAAAACATAGGCCTACTGTCCAAATTTTTACTTATGCATTTTGAGCTGGTACCGCTTGGTACATCAGTAACTTTTTCCAAGCAAAACAGCTGGAAGAGGCACAGTTTTACAACTTTATTTTACAAAGCACTGCTCCACTATTACAAAACTTCACAGCTAAATGAGAACACCAGTGCAGCTAAGCACATCGTAAAGTATTTGTAAATTCATTTAAATTTTCATGTGCTCAAAACAAAATGGAATATCCTCACATTTTCTTCAATTCGGAAAAAAACACAATGTTCCCACGATGTTCGCATAATTACTGCCAACGACAAAACCGAATGGAAAGAGAACAGTTTCGAACCTGTGATCCTACAGCTAAAAGACGACGCACTGCCGAACCAAGTTAATCGGCCGAAGATCAAATTAAACTGCATAAAATGGGTATATGCATGGGTCGCGTTAGCCAAATGACAACCGAAAATGTACTAGACAGCCCGAAGTGCGCGCATTTGAACTAACTGGAAATAAAAAGTACACAATAAGTAAAAAAAAAAATAGTACACGATACTACAAAAGATATAATAATAGACAATACATTCAAAAAATATAAATAAATAAAGCCATAACAAGATTAAGCATACTCGATTTATTTTATGGCAAATTAAACAGAAACGACGTTATCTCGACATTAAATGCGAGATGTAATTTCATGTTTAAAAATCTTTCACTTTAGATAAGGTGGCATAGGTAAACTGAATTTAAAGTGCGATCATTTAATGATTACACTGCAATAGCTGCGACAATCCAACTTAAAGATGAATATCTGCAGGTTGGAAATGATCAATCCTTTGCTAAGCATTCCTCCCGTTCGCTGTTATAAAAGAAATCGGTGACTTTTTCTATAATATTAGGGGAGTCGTTTGACAGAATTTTATCACATAACAACTCTTCTTCCGTTCGCGCATAAAGATCTTTTATTCGCTGCATTTCCGGACCCGGCTCTTCCACCCACTTATAATACTCCCTGTACGCTGTATCGTTCTTGTCGAGGTACAAGAGATAAGCCGCAAGTTTGGCTGGACTTTCAAAGTCGTCTGCGTGAATGAACGAACCGGGAGGGGCCAGATATTCCAAGTCCGACTTGCTAGGACCCCAAACAACAGGAACTTTCCCGTATTCGATAGCGTTCACCCAAAACTTCTCAGTGACATAATCTTTACAGTGTTCTGCGTTTTCAAACGCCAAATAGAACTTGTAAGAATTTAAATCATCTGAAGTCAGACTGTCCGATGCTTCTTTGTTGTTAAAACATTTCCCATATCGATCGACCGGAAGTCCTGCTTCAACAAGCTTTGTGACGTAATTCATTCGAAGACGCGATCCGCGAAGCAAGTCACAATTGCTTACCATCCACAGCTGCGATAGAAATATGCTGAGTCAGGTTTTTACAGTCTTTAATTACAACCCAATGGCATCTAATGGATCGTCCAAATTACAATCTAGCCTGTTTATCCACACAACGAAACAGCTCCGCCAACTCGACTGTGGCCATGCGGTGTATTACTGTTCACCTGAGCAAGCCATTAAACCGTATCAACCTAGTGGCGTTAAATGAGTTCTCCAAATTTAAAGTCATGTCTGATTCTGACATAGTTCCAGCAAATCGACTGTGGGCTTTACGAGTTTTACTTTACACCTCAGGAAGGCTCTTAAACTGCCTTAAGCAGTGATATCTACTCTGTTATCCAAATTAAACATGTATATCGGATTGTCAACATACTATAATAGCTCCCGCAACTCGAGTGTGGGCTCGATTTTGACCAATGCGTACCTGAGCTAAGCAAGCCATTTTAGTTGATTTCGCTATGTAGTCGGTTGTGTCCTTGTGCAAGGCACTTATTGAACATTGCCTGAACTCAGCGAATTAATGGGTTCTACTAAAATGAGGGAACATGTGATTCATACACAGCACACTGCAATATCTCCGGTAACCCGACGGTGGGCACGACGGAGGGTGTTAACCTCCTTGGTTTTCCCATTCACGGGGATAAACATAAATATCCTATATCCTTCAACCCAGTGGTATATAACATTTCATTAAAATAAAAGTTGTATTTTAAAGTTGGTGGGCAACATAAGACGCTTATTTACATGGCCCAGGAAAATACGGTGATATTTAGTAAGTTAATATCATGGCTGGTCTTTTACCCTAATCCTGTTCATTACCTTACCGCAGTTTTTGATTTTTTTGCCAAATTTGAGTCCACCCAGTCTTTTCCTCGGTTAAATACGTATTTGGCATTCGGGGGATGGAAATACGGATAGAAAATGTTGCTGTCACTCCGGTATGTCATGGTCCAGTTGATGAAGCCCCCATCAAACTTGCTTAAAGTCCGATGCTCGTATTGCATTACATAAGAAGGAGACTCCCGGCTCAAAAACACGAAATACTGGTCTGGGTCTCTGTGGGATGACGCGATTGAATATGCTTCAAAAATGCGAGCGACCGATATCATGCTTTTCGTCCGGACCGTTAGTCTAGCGGTTAAGTGCGTCGCCTTTCAATCGAAAGGTTGCAGGTGCGAAACTGGTCGCTAGCTATTGGTTGTGTCCTTGGGCAAGGCACGTTATGGACATTGCCTGGACCCAGCGGATTAATAGGTTCTACCAAATTGAAGGAACGTGTCCATACACAACACACTGCAATAACTCCGATAACCCGACGGTGGGCGCGAGGTGATCTGACAATTGCCCGTGTGTTAACCCCCTAAAGACCAACCTTTCAAATAAATGACCAAACTTAACTTAACACACCTGAGAACTAAATCACTAAAAGTAATCTGACCTCCACTCATCTACAGGGTCATTTTAATTAATCATCAACAAAGAACTATTATAACCCAACCTGTAATGTTTCCATGGCATTTCCTCTTGGTCGAGTCCCGAAAAATGAAACACCACAGCGCCAGCATCGGCAATCCTTGATCTGTTGAACGTAATCTCACATTCTCCCGCCCGAAATCCCTCCGGCCGTCTTGCTTCGCTGGGGAGTCCCCAAGGTGGCCGCCATATTAACACCAAGCTACGACGTTTTTTTCTATGAAAAGAACATGTAACAAAATATGTGCATGAGATAACTGCTCTTAGTACTATATTTTTTTAACACCTTATATTACTATTTAAAACACCAAGCTACGACGTTTCCATCTATAAAAACAACATGTAATCAAATCTTTGCATGAGATTTTTATTAACAACTTATATTACAATTTAAACGCTAAACTACGACGTTTCCCTCTATGAAACCAACATATAATCAAACCTTTAAATAACTGTCCACGCATTAATACTTGTGTAATTGTTTATTGACTATTAAAGATAACAGAACTGTTAAACAAACGGAACTTATGTAAAGTTCCAGACTTCTGGACGATTTCTCGTGAAGGAAGTCTCTATTTACGGATTACATCCGGAATGCCAACGCTGTGCACGTGCTGTACACCGAAGAAACTGTATGTAACGTATCTTTGAATTGCTTCAAAGGCCTCCGTCACTTTAAAAATATGTCACATAAAAGGCTTTATATGCTCTTGTTGGTAGCCAAATAGTGGTTTCGGTTTGTGTAAGCAGTTGTTTTGACAAAAAGAAACCCTAAAAATCATTCTATCTATTGTTTATTGTTCTATTGTTAAAATTGATTAAAACTTCGACGTATTCATAAATGGATGATCTGGCTACAGAAATCAACCCTAACATTCCCAAAGTCAAGATCATATATGTTTGCAAACATATCAAAAATGATAACAACACCATCTGTTTATCTTTGCCACATTTCCAATTTGTATTCGAAAAGAAATAAGCTTGCCACCTACTTTACTGATCCACAGTCTTAAATTCCCAATCATATGTGTAATTGTTTACAAATTAACTATAATACAATCACACCACCTGTCCACCAAAGGTAAATTTTCAAAATCCTGCCTATATACAACAACATACACACAACCTGATAAGCATACCACCTGTTTGAACAATTGTGTTCAAGCCTACACTAAGAAGTTATACCCAATTTTCTTACTTTGATTTGTCTTCGGTTAAATTCTGTTTTTGTGTAGTGGTCGTCTTTGTTTGGGTCGTCGACAAGGGCGCTTTGGCTGTTGTTACTGTAGTCATTTCTGTAGCCGGTGCTTTAGTAGTTGTGCTTGTTTGTTGTATGCGGTCAGGTACAACTGTTGGTGTTGTCTTTGATGTTTGCTTCGCAAATAACCGTAGCCGACTTGTACTTTCCTTTACAACTTCATCAGCCACCAAGTTGTATTGGCAGAACAAAATAAAAATAAACACGGATACAAGCATACCAAAGAGGCATCTCTTATACTTCATATTTGCAGCCGGATTACTTGTTATGGCGGTAAGGGCCTTAGAATTATGGTATGCCAGCCATGCAATAACCTAATCCATAGATTAATTATTGATGACGTCGTCTGTAAGATCCAACATATTAATATCGTCTTTCTCGAATAATCTTTGGCCTATTGATCATACAAACACTTCGTTTTAATTGCACTCATAGGTTTAGAGCAGGGATGTCCAACCTGAGATTTTTGTGCCGCCCAGTAGTATTTTGAACTTTAAATCTTGCCTAATTCAAATGTATCAGTCAGCTTTTAGGGACGCAGTAAACATCAAAACTGCTTATCTTATTGACTTTGTATTGCAAAAATAAGTTTTTGTTCCTTTCTATATGTGTGTTATTTGTTCCTGAAATTAATGGCTTTTAATAGTTTCTTCATGTACCCATTTAGGGTTGGAATTAAGGGATCGCAAATCGCTATTCGATAATAATAAGTCCTCAACACGTTAATATAACATCGTTTACCTTTAACATAACATTATTTATTTACCTTGGCTTTACTTTGCATTATTAGCGTATAATAAGCATTTCTATCACAAGGCAATAATCGCCATTATGCGTTAATATACCTCGATTCCTTTATTTATGATTGGCGAGATGCGACACACCCCTTTTGAATTTACTTTTATTGCAATTTATTATTATATTACTACTAAATAACGGTACTGTCTGAATTATGAAATAAACATCTTTCTGGTCGTTTAATGCAATTTATCATATAATCAATTTTTTTTCGCGCGCTCCTTATCAGAGCATTTCGCAAATCATTTTAAAACCATTAATTCGAACCCTGCCATTTTTATTGAAATTTAATAGGTTCTGCGGCACATTGAATTATTTTAAAGGACAATGCGGCCCATTACAATAAAAGGTTGGACATCCCTGGTTTAGAGTAAGGTTAAAAAAATTCTCATTTACTAATGGTCTAACTGTAAATAATGTATAGATAACCATTAGTGCATACATAAACGCAATCATTAGCGTTGGTGCAAAGATGTGTATATAACTATTATCTGTCTAGGCCCTAGGGACTCAATGGATTAATTATAAATGACTTCGTCTGTGATATTCAACAATTCAATATCGTCTCTCTCGAAATGGCTTTTGTCTATTGTACGCGCTTGGTAAATTGGAAATGGCTTTTGTCTATTGTACGCACGTAAATATTACTTGAGCTATCTGTTTTCGTATGTGATGTTAAAGGGTTCAATATTTTGGGCTATATCACTAAGAACCGTGACATAGGGACACAAAAATACCTTTTAATACAATTTTAACTAGACAATATTGGTTGAAAAAACGATTTTTGCCCGTTCTTGTAAAAGTAATCCAACAACCGGTGGGTAACATATTGCAGCCGTAACTTACCGTACATAGTCACTTCATTTGAATAGCAAACTCGATTCTTTGATAAATGCTATCCTAGCTGCTTTCTTGCATATATTAGTAATTTATTTATATAATAGTCGGCTAAATTGCAACCATAAACACAACAAATTCGCTGTATTTATAATAAAAAACGTAAAAACACTACACTGAAAAATCTGTAACCGCTTGGTAAAAATTTGCTGGATGTTTAATTTGCTTGATTGGTTAAGGGGGTCACATGACTATTGATCGGATTAACTGCACAGTAGAGCTTTCAGTAACCGAAGAACTTTCGTTAGTGAGCAATGCTTGCTGGCTAATCTAATTAAACACACTTGCAAGCATTTTTCTAAATTTAAATCATTCCTAAATCTCGTATGTACTCATTTCTGCATACACAACCAAAAATTTCGTTTATTTTAACACGGTTGAGTTATCATTGAAGCAAATATGTCGAGCATGCCCCATGCGCACTTTTAAACCAACAAACGTGTTAAAGCAAAGCTAAATCTAGTCGACGTCTAGTCGTCTACACGATATACGTACGTAGGATGTATATGCTATGGATTATCCATAGACTGCTTATTTCCTCTCGGTCGATATATCGTTTCTTGCAAGTACTTATATGCTATGAGCCTATGACGCTTTCCTTTTGCTACCTTTTAAGTGTTTGCTTGCCTTTTGCTATCTTTTAAGCGTGTGTTCCTTTAAACTTAATTGAACCAAAAAGTAAATTCACTAAACTATATTGTTGTCATTCTTCTACATTTGATTAGTTGGTTTTATTTTAGTTTAACTTTAAACAGTACTGTATGGTATACGCATGTTAAGCTTGCCGTGATATTACTTAATTTCTCGTCTTACTTATTAAGCTTTCTCTATCTTCGTGCCAAATTTGGTTTGTGTATTGGCTCCCGGCGAAATACAATAAGGTTTGGATCGTTACGGACAAACCACAAACCGTATTGTTTGTCACAAGGCGAGCTGTTACGCTCCACTGCGCGTAAATGAACACTGGAATACAGGATTTCTTATACCTAGATTTGCTTGAACATGTAGTGAAATTAAATTTTAAATAACTAAAAATGCCTATGTACAGCTTACAGTTTTTTATGTTTCGGAATTGTAAATAAAAACCTTCTACTTACTATTAGATAAGCTTTTTAAAATCCTAATCTTGCTAACCTTATTGATCTATTTCGTAAATTACAGTATAGGCCTACTCAGTGCCGAGTTTTCTACTTTAGAAATCAAAATGACACGTTTAATGAGTAAACTCAGTTAATACATCGTTTTGTGTGTATGTGTGTGTGCGTGCGTGCGTTTCCGCAAGAAGCGTGGACACACAAATAAACAACTGGCGACGAAATCGAAAACGAAGAGAACAGCTGGAAAAGATCCAATTCCATAGCAGTAATTTTGCACCTTTGGGAATTTTTCGACTCATGTTTAAAGACATTGGACGACACATGTCCGGCCGGTTAATGTAGCGGTTAAGTGCGTCGCCGTTCAATCGAAAGGTTGCAGATGCGAAACTGGTGGCTAGCTAGTCGGTTGTGTCCTTGGAAAGGGACGGACATTGCCTGGACCCAGTGGATTAATGGGTTCTACCAAATTGAAGGAACGTGTCTCATATACAACACACTGCAATAGCTCCGGTAACCCGACATGGCCGCAAGGTGATCTGACGATTGCTCGTGTGTTAACGCCCTTTTGTTTTTTCCATTTACGAGGATAAACATAAATTTCAGATTCATTCCTAAACCATACAAATAGACAAGAAACAGCAATCGTTAACCGCTTTGCACTTTAAAGCCGCTCACAAAGTGGTAAACGTGAGCATTGAACAAGTATTCGTCTGGTTATGACCATCAACATTATATCTTATGATCTTGATTCTTGTTAATATTAAACTATACCAACGAGATGGTTTTCGTTAGCGTGGAATATGCAGTATGTTTAGTTAATATCATATAAGTTAATCAGCCCACTTCAAAAAACTACCAGTTCTTATTAAATAATTTAGCTGTACAAGTAGAACACTTTAGATTAAGTGGGTTTCGCGAGCGTTGATTTGATTTTGAATATCAAGTAGTCAATTATAAACAGGGTGTTTGGTTTCCAATATGTTATGTACATATAGAGTAATAAGTGTTCAGCTTTTAAAATCCCGCTAAAAACAAAGCATGCAATTAAGGTTACTGGTGATTTTTAGCGTTTGTAAAGTTGCAGGTACGTTTTCTTGTGAAAAAGTTTATATTTCGGTTTAAAAGATTCCTTGAAACAGTCGTGTGGCCGTATGGTTAACAAGACTGAATCCTAAACCTATTTTTATATAAAATCAGTCTTAGTGGCCAACCCATTGCCATGTCTATACTTGACCCGGAAATAAAAACCTAAGTTTTCATATTACTTGTGTTGGAATTAAATCGGCAAGCGAAAAGTGAACCCATCAACGCCGGTCGCCACTGTATCTGTTAACTTGTTTATCGAATTTGCTTTCTTATTAGGATAGCATGCTCATGTTCGTTCCCATGAATGGGAAAACGCAGGGAGGTTACCATACGGGCAATCAGATTACTTCCCACTCGAGCTATTACAGCATGTTGTGTATAA
>CH002003.1:134424-156464 GCA_000149265.1 Ciona savignyi
CAGTTCGGTATGTTCCAGCGATGGAATTTGTTTAAAGTTCGCCCGTGTAACCACGGTCAGACTTGCATCACATGTACAAATTTTAATGCATAACTTACCACTGGAAGTGGGAAAAAACTTAGAAAATTTTTCAAAAATTTTGAAAATTTTTTACCTCAGTTCGGTATGTTCCAGCGATGGAATTTTGTTTAAAGTTCGCCCGTGTAACCACGGTCAGACTTGCATCACATGTACAAATTTTAATGCATAACTTACCACTGGAAGTGGGAAAAAACTTAGAAAATTTTTCAAAAATTTTGAAAATTTTTTACCTCAGTTCGGTATGTTCCAGCGATGGAATTTTGTTTAAAGTTCGCCCGTGTAACCACGGTCAGACTTGCATCACATGTACAAATTTTAATGCATAACTTACCACTGGAAGTGGGAAAAAACTTAGAAAATTTTTCAAAAATTTTGAAAATTTTTTACCTCAGTTCGGTATGTTCCAGCGATGGAATTTTGTTTAAAGTTCGCCCGTGTAACCACGGTCAGACTTGCATCACATGTACAAATTTTAATGCATAACTTACCACTGGAAGTGGGAAAAAACTTAGAAAATTTTTCAAAAATTTTGAAAATTTTTTACCTCAGTTCGGTATGTTCCAGCGATGGAATTTTGTTTAAAGTTCGCCTCGTAAAAAAACATATTTGTCTGTGCTATTGTATGGTGTTTTATATGATGGCGACATTTCTTTAGTTTCAGTAAAAGCCATTATTTTAGTAGTTTTAGTTGATCTCGTAAATTGCTTCTAAGGATGCAGCCGACTAGCTGATAGCTGGTTTCGATTCTGTAACCTTCTGACTCAGACACTGTCCCTCGGTCAACTGATCGATCGGTTACTCTGGTGGTAATGCGACGCCTTTTAAACGAAAGGTTGCAGGTTCAAACTGGTCGCTAGCGTGGTCTGTTGTGTCCTTGGGCAAGGCACTTAACGGACATTGCCTGAACCCAGCGAATTAATCGATTCTACTAAATTGAAGAAACGTGTGATTCATACATAACACATTGCAATAGCTCCGGTAACCTAACGGTGGTGTGCGAGGTGATCTGACGATTGCCCATGTGTTAACCCCCTTTGGTTGTTCCATTCACGGGGATAAACATGAATATCCTATCCTAATTTTGGATGTTTATGACACAACTTGTAATTGAGGCAACGTTTACTCTTGCTCATTTTTTATTTTGCCAAATCCCGTGTTATATAGCAATCTTAACCTGTTCATTCGGACTGACAAACAATTTTTTAGTTGCTATTGTCCGGCAACGTACACCGGTCCCCATTGTGAGGAGATAATACCCGTCTGTGACTCAGCACCGTGTCGAAACAACGGAACGTGCATCGGCCATGTAACCGACCCTTTTCTCTTTAACTGCACTTGCGCCGCTAACTACACTGGGAATCTATGCCAAGGTAAGATGCTTTTGTCAAGCCGGTTAGCTTATTCATAGCTTTTTGCACCACCAACTGAAAGGTGGTGGAATCAAAATCATTCTAAGGCGATTCTTCGGACACAGGCATATTACCTCAGAATAGGCAAACGGAGAAACGTTTTCAATGCAAGTCCGACCGGTTGGTCTAGCGGTTAAGCGCGTCACCTTTCAATCAAAAGGTTGCAGGTGCGAAACTGGTCGCTAGTCGGTTGTCTCCTGGGGCAAGGCACTTTACGGACATTGCCTGAAACCAGCGAATTAATGGGTTCTACCAAATTAAAGGAGCGTCTCTATCCTATACAACACACTGCAATAGCTTCGATAACCCGACGATGGGCGCGAGGTAATCTGACGATTGCCCGTGTGTTAACCCCCTTGGTTTTCCCATTCACGGTAATATATGAATATCCTATCCTATCCCTTCCCTAGGTTACTTTACCCCACAGTGTGTTGTGTATGGTGAAACATTGTTATAGTGCTTTGTCTAACCATAAATTTCGACCATCTTCCCTAAGCACCTAGCCCAATGACACCACCGACTAACCAGTGGCTAGTTTCATTTCTACCACCTTTTGGCTGATAGTTCACATATAATCACAATGTACAATCCTTAAATGTTGACGTTTTATCCAGTTGAACCTGTCTCAGAAGCGGACACATCTGCTATTGATAACGACGAAAAAGACTTCTCTCTCACTCTTCTCCTAACTTGCCTTTTTCTTTTTGCTCTCCTATCTGCTGCGTTGTTTGCGGTCAAGTTTTGGAGGTTTGTAAAATTAGTGGTTTAGTATTAAAGTTACGAAATAAAATGTATACAAATCCTCACACCTTACCAAAGCGCCGAGTGTTTTTTACAGGGATAGGTTTTGAACCCATGTTGGGCTCGTTACTAAGACCGTTTTGTACAAAATATAGTCAAATGTATCGGTTGCGTTAACCATTTGGCCACATGACCGTACTATAAACATAATTTACTTTTTTTTACCTAGCCAAGTTTCGACACCATGACGGAATTGTTACTCAGGCCGTTTTTGTATTGTAGTCGGTATATGTATCGGTCGCGTTAACCATTTCCGTACTTAAACATAATTCTTGTCCCCAGCAAAAAGAAAAGGAAGTCTGTAGCGCCCTCCAACGAACAGCTGGAAAAATCTTCAGCTACAAGCGACACAGAAATTGAAGGTGAAAATGAATCGTCCGGATATTTTCCTAATTATCTTCCTTTTCGGTCGTGGCTGTGCGACGGCGTTTTTTGTGTGTAAAATACGAAACTTCTGAGTGACTTACAGCACTGGCACTGATACAAATCTATTGGGTTCAAGCCATTTCCGTTAAGTGCCTTGCCCAATGACACAACCGACTAGCGGTTGGTTTTTATCCCACACCCTTTTAGCTAACGGTCCGTCACATGAATGACCCAACCGTTCTAATTAACAGGCGATCAAGAACCAGAGACCATTCAACCAGCGGAACCCAAAAACACCATGAAACCAGAATTACCGCACACCAGCGCTGAGATTAGGTTCGGCGACACGACCATTCCAGTGAAAAGCAGTGAAACTGTCGCCCATGTGACACCTATGGACCACACACTAGATTTCAGTAGCAAGCACTCACCCTCAAAAGACGAAGACAGCGTTACGAAATTCCAAGAGGAAGTTTTAAAAAATGTCGACCTAAAATCGACTTCAATTCTTCCCGAACCGATTCTCGTTTCCGAGCCCCCGGCGCCTCCTATCGGGCCCTCCGACGATGACGAAAAGAGCAACATCCGAAAATCGGTTCTTCCGACCCCGCGTGCGCGTTTCGACAGCCAAACGTTGAGTCGGTTAAGCGAGATCAGTCTCCACAACTTCTACAGCCCCAGGAGGACGTTGAACCGGGATTCCGTCCTATCCTCTGGAGGTTGCGCGCTCCGTGATTCGCGGAGGACCCCGGTGGTCGGGGTCCCGACCCGCGACTCCAAACTCCTCATCACCGAGTCTAGGAGCGCGGAAGAGGACTTTGAAATGGAGGGAAGAAGAGGATCGATATTCGGGAGGAACAACGTCATCCGGGAAGTCCCCTCCGTAGAGACGAAGACTTGATATCCATTTTTTTTTCAAGACAGAAATAGGTGGTTTCTTTATGACGTCACGCGCGACGCGAATTTTCTCTGCCGTCACAATATTTCTCTCACGCCAATTTCCCATGATGTCTAGGGTCGTTTCTTATTACGTCATTTATGATTAAGCAATATTTTCTTATGAAAATCTCATCGGAGTTTATTTTCTTTCCTTATGCTTTGAAGTCAACTAAGGGTCATGTCAACCAAAAGTTTGTTTTAAGGAGTTTCGTACGATAAAACGAGTTTCGTGCTATTGAACGAGTTTCGTACGATTTAACAAGTTTCGTACGAATAAACCACTTTCGTACGATGAAACGAGTTTCGTACGATTTACCGAGTTCGTACGAATAAACGAGTTTTGTCCGATTTGCCGAGTTTCGTAAAATTTTCTTTTTTCTCACTCGTTTAATTCTTTCGTGTTGTAATTCAATTGTATAGTATTTTAGCCTAATACACGTATCAGGGAGCAATACTAGTAGTTCTATTACATTTTGTAGATTAAATTTGCCATCATGAATCCCATATAACTATAAGGCCAGATAAGGTTATACACTAAGATTAATTTTATTGGCTGTACGGCATCTTTAATTAAAACAGGAAAGTACCGTCGCGTGGCGGAATGGTTAATGCGAACTACATACACCAATTTTACAAAACGTTTTTAGGGACGACGCCCTCCTAAAACTCTAACCTTAGACCGGTAAAAATTTAAATGGGGGATTTCTGCGCTGGTTAAGTCTGTGTCACTTTACTTTAATCTGTCAGTGGTTGTAACAATACCTTTTAAATCACTATTGGTTGCCCATTGTGTAGGATATTGTTTTTGTTCATAAGATCACACATTTTTCCGACAGTTTATCTGTAAAACAAATGCATGCATTCTATTACTTCCAATGTAGCAAAACGAATAATATTAGACAATAACAAACTTTCCATTTATGAAAATAGTGTTTCAAGCAAGTTCGAGCTGATCACGTGACTGGTACGTAACTCGCCAAACTGTTTACATTTTTAAAAGCCTACAAGACATGCTTTATCGCCTATAACTTGAGTTTGGCTAGACTGATTCCGATAAATGATGCATCGTTGGAATTGTGTGATAACGTTCTATCGAATGCGTTTATTGGTTTGCGTATTTGACTGCACCCTTTAAATGCAGAAGCTCGGAAATAATGGATGGAAACAACCATTCGTTCCACCACCCTTCTGAATCATAACGTGACGTCTTGACAAGATTGTTTTTCGCTTTTCGGCCCTCCTGCCGGTCGCGTTTACGCCCCTCTTGTATAATTAACGAGACGAGCGAGCCTCTTGCTATTTGCGGTTAATTACTACGTCCGATGACGCACGCCGTGACGTCACGAGGTGAATTGGACCACCAACCACCCACCAACGTATTAAGAGAGATAAAATTAGACCGCCGCAAAATAATAATTTCGAGAAATTAATATCGATTTCCGATAAGAACGTGTATATTGAAATTTAATTAGAAAAACATCTTTGAAACCCATGGATATAGCATACTCCAAAGTATCATCGTATGTGGGAACATGTAAAGGCGTTATAACACGGGCAATTAATTTAAGCCCACCGTCAAATTAAAGAAGCATTTGCTATATGTATTGAATACAATAGGGATTGGTATAGAATGTATTTTAGTCATTAATGCACCCAGTTTTTACCATGTCTACAAGGTGTTTTTTCCAAAGAACAACTGCGGTTGGTTTCGATCCCCAAACCTTTAAGATGATGGGGGATACTTCAACTAATTGACCTAATCTGTTAAACGTTCATAACTGGGCATTACCATTGTGTGACCGAATGATTAACGCGGCCGATAGATATATATATAGCAATTCTATACAGAAAAGCGGTCGTAGGAGGAGGCCTATAATGGGTTTAAAACTTCTCTCGACTAAAAAATATATTAAGGGACTGAATTCGAGATGTCACGTTGGATCTAAGGAGAAATTCTTAAAGTCTAATAAAATATTCTGGTGCTTTCGTTTTCAGTTGTAAGATTGCTTTGTGCTTCTACGAACCGTGGTACTGACCTGGCACTTTATATATTTTCAAACCATTTTTAAGCCGACCTGGGCATTTTGTTATTGCTGGGTTAAGTTTCGAACCCATTATTGACCTTTCCTTAAGTCCGTTTTTTGGATAATTGGTATATGTATATGTCGCGTTAACTATTCGGCCGTTTGACCAGCATACACCATGCGCAGTTATGTCACCGCGGGCATAAAGCTTAGTTTATTTTATTTTTCCACGATGAAAACATGAAGCAGGACCTTTGATAAAAAATTGGAAAACGAATAAAACGGTAAAACGACAGTCGTTAGAACACGTCTAAAAACCAATCAATTATTAAGTTTCGGTATAATTAGACGTGGCCGCTAAGGCCAAATAAAAATAAACATGAAAAAAATAGATAAATGTTAATACAAAATTACAATAAAGCATCGAAGAAAAGTGTGCGGTAAAGCTTACCGGACAAAAATCTTAGGTTTGTTGACTTCATCTACTGTGTTTAGATTTGTGGACAAATACAATCAAATACTAAACACGCAGAATGGCTACGATATTTCCACATTCACTCGAGCTACATCGAATGTCAGGTTAACACATTTACATCAATAAACATGGGTATTCTATCCTATCATTTTGCATTATGTGGACTATAAGCACATATAGGATAGAATAGTACTGTTTAATAAAAATGATGTAGAATATAGATATAGAAAACCACATGGGCAATATCTCAGATAATATCTTGTCCCAACCGTCGGGTTACCGTTACTCTTGCAGTGTGTTTTTTTAATTGAGACTTGTCTACTAATTTAGTTCAACTCAATACTTTAAAAGTAACGTTCTAATATAAAAGAGTTCTATCTAATGTTAATGTTGCTATTATTTTCTTCTTCTAATCAAACTGTGCAATCGAGGGCAAGCTCTGGTTATTGTTATAAAACAAACCTATAAAACAAATTGCTCTGCTTAGGATATGATGATTTAGTGTTGAATTACTAATGTTTTTCCGGCCTTATACCAGTTTGTAAGATCCAGTTAAGTATGCGGTTACCAGTTATGGATTACGGCTCTTATAGGGCGAGGCCAAATTTTTGCCTAAAGACAGGTTTTTAGGTTCACTAAAGAAGGAAAAAAGAAGATTACAATTTACAGAAAAATAATTTATGCTGTTTTTGTAGCCTTTTGTTTGGCCCAATATAATAGTAAATTCGGCATTAGCGATAACCCGGAACTAAGTCGCTTTCTAAATCACTTAATTCAAAACTATAAGTTGGAAGTCAGTTGGCTTGTCCTTTGTAAGATTTCGAACACAACATTTTAAATAGGCTGTTTTACTTCTCACCACTGGGGGTGGTAAAGAGTCTACTGCACAACTTATCGGTATCCCGATGAAAATCTCACGTGTGGGCGGCTCAATCCACTTCTTACCATTCTACTTATTGCAAACTTCGAATCTTATTTGTCATAAACACGTCGTTTCTTGGAATTTGAACCTCCAAGGAGTAAACAACTAAAACTAGTGACCACAATTTCTCCGAAACCTTAATCCCTCTGGACTTGCATTCTTTAGTGTTTGAATGTCAACCGACTTTATCTCGACCAACGCTTATGTAATAAAATACCGCCCTGCACTTTGCAGTTGCCGAGCCTGCTAAGCAACAATGCTGCAACTGAAGGGAGAAAAGTCGACTACCATATTCATAGAGAGTTATAGACCCTTAGAGGAAAGATGGTGTAATCGACATCTTTCGGCTACAAATATGTGCCCTGTACGGTCTTGTGGCCGAATGGTTAACGCGACCGATACTTATACCGACCATTATACAAAAACGAAGTGACGAGCCCATCATCGGTTCAAAACTTGTCTCAGTAAAAAAAAGGGGCCCTCAATGCAGTTAACTGGTATTTCCCAACCCCAGTCGTTTATTTGAGTCAAACTTTAGGGTAGAGTAATGTTTGGTATTTAATACGTTGCGATATTGTGGGCACGAGAAAGTCTAACGATTTCTCGTTTTCCTACTCCTCCTACATTTTCCACTCATAGGGATTAACGTAAGTGCCATATAATATGCCTTCTTCTCTTTTTAAACATATACTTCTTGTATATATGCACATATGTTTGGAGAGAGAAATATGCAATTTGCTATTCCATTCGTGCCAACGTTTTTTATGGGACTTATACTTCTTGTATACATGTATATAAGTCGTTTAAAAACGGGCCTGCTTCAGTGTATTTTATCAACAAGCTACTCAATGATTATAATAGTAAATTATCTCATATATATAAACATGTAGCAAGTCCAATGAACAAGGGCATTATTCGATGAAGTAAGACACTTAACGGACATTGCCTGAACCAATTGAATTAATGGGTTCTACCAAATTAAAGGAACGTGTGATTCATCTATCATACACAAATCTATCATACACAACACACTGGAACAGCTCCAGTAACCCGACGGTGGGCGCGAGGTGATGTGACGATTGCCCGTGTGTTAACCCCCTTGGTTGTTCCATTCACGGGGATAAACATGAATATCCTATCCTATCCTAATTTTGGATGTTTATGACACAACTTGTAATTGAGGCAACGTATACTCTTGCTCATTTTTTATTTTGCCAAATCCCGTGTTATATAGCTCTCTAAATCTGTTCATTCGGACCCACAAACCTTTTTTACAGTTGCTATTGTACGGCAACGTACACCGGTCCCCATTGTGAGGAGATAATACCTGTCTGCGACTCAGCACCGTGTCGAAACAACGGAACATGCATCGGCCACGTAACCGACCCTTTTCTCTTTAACTGCACTTGCGCCGCTAACTACACTGGGAATCTATGCCAAGGTAAGCTGCTTTGTCGAGTCAGTTAGCTTATTCATAGCTTTTTGGACTGCCAACCCAAAGTTGGTGGAATCAAAACCATGGTGACTTTTTGTCTTCGGACACAGGCATGATACTCCAGAATGGGCAAACAGAGGGACGTTTTAATGCAGGTTACTTCCCCTTACACTGTGTTGTATATTGTGAAACATTGTTATAGTGCTTTGTTCAGCCATAAATTCACTGCTTTACAGCCATCTTCCCTAAGTACCTTGCCCAATGACACCACCGACTAACCAGTGGCTAGCTTTATTTCTACCACCTTTTGGCTGATAGTCCACATATAATCACAATGTACAATCCTTAAATGTTTGCGTTTTCCAGTCGAACCCGTCTCCGAAGCGGACACATCTGATATTGATAACGACGAAAAAGGCTTCTCTCTCACTCTTCTCCTAACTTGCCTTTTTCTCTTTGCTCTCCTATCTGCTGCGTTGTTTCTTGTCAAGTTTTGGAGGTTTGTAAGTTGGTTTGTATTAACAAAAGGAACTACAAAAATAAATTTATATTCCCTAACTGTAAAAACAGTGGTTTAGTATTAAAAGACTTAATTACGAAATAAAATGTATACAAATCCTCAAACCTCACCAAAGCGCCGAGTTTTTCTTACAGGGATAGGTTTTGAACCCCTGTTGGGCTCGTCACTAAGACCGTTGTTACAAAAAAGTCAAATGTATCGGTCACATTAACCATTTGGCCATATCACCGTACTATAAACATAATTCTCTTTTTTATCTAGCCAAGTTTTAACCGCATGACGGAATTGTTACTCGGGCCGTTTTTGTATTGTAGTCGGTATATGTATCGGTTGCGTTAACCATTTCCGTACATAAACATAATTGTTGTCCCCAGCAAAAAAAAGAGGAAGTCTGTAGCGCCATCCAACGAACAGCTGGAAAAATCTTCAGCTACAAGCTATACAGAAATTGAAGGTGAAAATGTATTGGATATTTTCCTAATTTTCTACCTTTTCGGTCGTGGCTGTGCGACGGCGTTTTTTTGTGTAAAATACGAAACTTTTGAGTGACTAACAACCCCGGAACTGACCAATCTATTGGGTTCAAGCCATTTCCGTTAAGTGCCTTGTCCAAGGACACAACCGACTATCGGTTGGTTTTTATCCCACATCCTTTCGGCTAACGGTCCGCCACATGTATGAACCAACCATTCTAATTAACAGGCGAGCAAGAACCAGAAATCCTGCAACCAGCGGAACCCCCAAACACCATGAAACCAGAACTACCACACACCAGCACTGAGATTAGGTTCGGCGACACGACCATTCCAGCCAACAGCGAAACTGTCGCACATGTGACCCCGATGGACCATACACTAGATTTCAGTAGCAAGCCTTCACCCTCAAAAGACGAAGACAGCGTTACGAAATTCCAAGAGGAAGTTTTAAAAAACGTCGACCTAAAATCGACTTCAATTCTTCCCGAACCGATTCTCGTTTCCGAGCCCCCGGCCCCTCCTATCGGGCCCTCCGACGATGACGAAAAGAGCAACATCCGAAAATCGGTTCTACCAACCCCGCGTGCGCGCTTCGACAGCCAAACGTTGAGTCGGTTAAGCGAGATCAGTCTCCACAACTTCTACAGCCCCAGGAGGACGTTGAACCGGGATTCGGTCCTCTCTTCTGGAGGTTGCGCGCTCCGTGATTCGCGGAGGACCCCGGTGGTCGGGGTCCCGACCCGCGACTCCAAACTCCTCATCACCGAGTCCAGGAGCGCGGAAGAGGACTTCGAAATGGAGGGAAGAAGAGGATCGATATTCGGGAGGAACAACGTCATCCGGGAAGTCCCCTCCGTAGAGACGAAGACTTGATAACCATTTTTTTATTTGATTACAAAAATCGGTGGTTTCTTTATGACGTCACGCGCGACGCGATTTTTCTATGACGTCACAATAATTCTATCACGTCAATTTCCCATGATGTCTAGGATCGTTTTTTATTACGTCATGATTAAGCAATATTTTCTTATGAAAGTTTCATCGAAGTTTATTTTATTTCCTAATGCTGTGACTTCAACAAAGGGTCATATCGACCAAAAGTTTGTTTTAAGGAGTTTCGTACGATTAACATGTTTCGTACGATTTAACAAGTTTCGTACGACATAACGAGTTTCGTACGATGAAACGAGTTTCGTACGATGAAACGAGTTTCGTACGATGAAACGAGTTTCGTACGATGAAACGAGTTTCGTACGATGAAACGAGTTTCGTACGATGAAACGAGTTTCGTACGATGAAACGAGTTTCGTACGATAAAACGAGTTTCGTACGATAAAACGAGTTTCGTACGATGAAACGAGTTTCGCACGATTGAACGAGTTTCGTACGATTTAACAAGTTTCGTACGAATAAACCACTTTCGTACGATTAAAAGAGTTTCGTACGATGAAACGAGTTTCGTACGATTTACCGAGTTCGTACGATTTACCGAGTTCGTACGAATAAACGAGTTTTGTCCGATTTGCCGAGTTTCGTAAAATTTTCTTTTTTCTCACTCGTTTAATTCTTTCGTGTTGTGATTCAATTGTATAGTATTTTAGCCTAATACACGTATCAGGGAACATTAACCGTGGTTCTATTACATTTTGTAGATTAAATTTGCCATCATGAATCACATATAACTAACTATAAGGCAGATAAGGTTATACACTAAGATTAATTTTATTGACTGTACGGCATCTTTAATTAAAACAGGAAAGTACCGTTGGGTGGCAGAATGGTTAATGCGAACTACATACACCAATTTTACAAAACGTTTTTAGGGACGACGTCCTCCTAGACTCTAACCTTAGACCGGTAAAAATTAAAATGGGAAATTTCTGCGCCGGATAAGTCTGTGTCACTTTTATTTGATCTATCAGTGCTAATTACAATACATTTTAAATCACTATGGGTTGCCCATTGTGTAGGATATTGTTTTTTTCATAAAAAAATACACATAAGATCACACATTTTTCTAGCAGTTTATATGTAAAACAAATGCATGCATTCTAATACTTCCAATGTAGCAAAACGAATAATATTGGACAATAACAAACTTTCCATTTACGAAAATGGTGTTTCGCGCAAGTTCGAGCTGATCACGTGACTGCTACGTAACTCGCCACACTGTTTACATTTTTAAAAGCCTACAATACATGCTTTATCGCGTATAACTTGAGTTTGGCTGGACCGATTTCGATAAATAATGCATTGTTGGAATTGTGTGATAACGTTCTATCGAATAACGTTCAGTGGTATACGTATTTGACTTTACCCTTTAAATGCAGAAGCTCGGAAATAATGGATGGAAACAACCATTCGGCCCATCATCCTTCTGATTCATAACGTGACGTCTTGACAGGATTGTTTTCGCTTTTCGGCCCTCCTGCCGGTCGCGTTACGCCCCTCTTGTATAATTAACGAGACGAGCGAGCCTTTTGCTATTTGCGGTTAATTACTACGTCCGATGACGCACGCCGTGGACCACCAACCACCCACCAACGTATTAAGAGAGATAAAATTAGACCGCCGCAAAATAATAATTTCGAGAAATTAATATCGATTTCCGATAAGAACGTGTATATTGAAATTTAATTGGAAATACATTTTTGGAATACATGGATATAGCATATTCCAAATTATCCTCGTGTGTGGGAAAACGCAAAGGCGTTATACCACAGGCAATTAATTTAAGCCCACCGTCAAATTAAAGAAGCAATTGCTATCTATATGTATTGAATACAATAGGGATTGGTATAGAATGTATTTTAGCCATTAATGCACCGAGTTCTTGCCATGTCTACTAAGTGCTTTTCCCAAAGAACAACCGCGGTTGGTTTTAATCCCAAAACCTTTTAGATGATGGGGGATACTCTAAGAGTCTAACCAATTGACCTAATCTGTTAAACGTTCATAACTGGGCATTACCATCGTGTGACCGAATGCTTAACGCGGCCGATTGATATATATAGCAATTCTATACAAAAAAAACGGTCGTAGGAGGAGGCCTATAATGGGTTTGAAACTTCTCTCGGCTAAAAAATATATTAAGGGACTGAATTCGAGATGTCACGTTGGATCTAAGGAGAAATTCTTAAAGTCTAATAAAATATTCTGGTGCTTTCGTTTTCAGTTGTAAGATGGCTTTGTGCTTCTACGAACCGTGGTACTGACCTGGCACTTTATATATTTTCAAACCATTTTTAAGCCGACCTGGGCATTTTGTTATTGCTGGGTTAAGTTTCGAACCCATTATTGACCTTTCCTTAAGTCCGTTTTTTGGATAATTGGTATATGTATATGTCGCGTTAACTATTCGGCCGTTTGACCAGCATACACCATGCGCAGTTATGTCACCGCGGGCATAAAGCTTAGTTTATTTTATTTTTCCACGATGAAAACATGAAGCAGGACCTTTGATAAAAAATTGGAAAACGAATAAAACGGTAAAACGACAGTCGTTAGAACACGTCTAAAAACCAATCAATTATCAAGTTTCGGTATAATTAGACGTGGCCGCTAAGGCCAAATAAAAATAAACATGAAAAAAATAGATAAATGTTAATAAAAAATTACAATAAGCATCGAAGAAAAGTGTGCGGTAAAGCTTACCGGACAAAAATCTTAGGTTTGTTGACTTCATCTACTGTGTTTAAATTTGTGGACAAATACAATCAAATACTAAACACGCCGAATGGCTACGATATTTTAAACTCACTTGAGCTACATCGAATGTCAGGTTAACACATTCACAACAATAAACATGGGTATCCTATCCCATCATTTTGTATTATATGGACATATAATCACACAGGATAGATAGTACTGTTTAATGAAAATGGGGTAGGATATAGATATAGAAAACCACAGGGGCATTATCTCAGATAAGATCTTGTCCCAACCGTCGGGTTACTGTTACTCTTGCAGTGTGTTTTTTAATTGAGACTTGTCTACTAATTTAGTTTAACTCAATTCTGTAAAAGTAACGACCTAACATAAAAGCGTTCTATCTAACGTTAATGTTGCTATTATTTTCTTCTTCTAATCAAACCGTGCAATCGAGGGCACTCTCTGGTTATTGTTATAAAACAAACCTATAAAAACAAATTGCCCTGCTTAGGAGATGATGATTTAGTGTTGAATTACTAATGTTTTTTTCCGGCCCAATACCAGTTTGTAATATCCAGTTAAGTATGCGGTTACCAGTGATGGATTACGGCTCTTATAGGGTGAGGTCAAATGTTTTTTTAAGTTGCCTAAAGACAGGTTTTTAGGTTCACTAAAAAGGGAAAAAAGAAAATTACAATTTACAAATGAAATATTTTTTGTTGTTTTTTGTAGCCTTTTGTTTGGCCCAATGTAATAGTAAATTCGGCATAAGCGATAACTCGGGACTAAATCGCTTTCTAAATCACTTAATTCAAAACTATAATTTGGGAGTCAGTTGGCTTGTCCTTTGTAAGATTTCGAACACAATATTTGAAATAGGCTGTTTTACTTCTCACCACTGGGGGTGGTAAAGAGTCTACTGCACAACTTAGGATAGGGAGATAGGATATTCATCTTTATCCCTGTGAATGGGAAAACCAATGGGGTTATCACACGGGCAATCGTCAGATCACCTCACGCCCTTCGTCGGGTTAACGGAGCTATTGCAGTGTGTTGTGTATGATTTACACGTTCCTTCAATTTGGTAGAACCCATTAATCCGCTGGGTTCAGGCAATGTCCGTAAAGTGCCTTGCCCAAGGACACAACCGACTAGCTAGCGACCAGTTTCGCACCTGCAACCTTTCGATTGAAAGGCGACGCACTTAACCGTTAGACCACCGGGCCGGACTTATCAGTATCCCGTTGAAAATCTCACGTGTGGGCGGCTCAATCCACTTTTCACCATTCTACTTATTGCAAACTCCGAATCTTATTTGTCATAAACACGGCGTTTCTTGGAATTTGAGCCTCCAAGGAGTAAACAACTAAAACTAGTTACCACAATTTCTCCGAAACCTTAATCCCTCCGGACTTGCATTCTTTAGTGTTTGAATGTCAACCGACTTTATCTCGACCAACGCTTATGTAATAAAATGCCGCCCTCCACTATTGCAGTTGCAGAGCTGCTAAACCACAACGCTGCAACTGAAAGGAGAAAAGTCGATTACCATATTCATAGAGTTATAGACCCTTAGAGGAAAGATGGTGTAATCGACATCTTTCGGTTACAAATATGTGCCCTGTAGGTCTTGTGGCCGAATGGTTAACGCCAATGACACATATACCGACCATTATACAAAAACGATATAAGTAACGAGCCCATAATCGGTTCAAAACTTGGCTCGGTAAAAAAAAATATACGTGCCATTGGTCAATGCAGTAATCTGATATTTTCCAAGCCCAGTCGTTTATTTGAGTCAAACTTTAAAGTAAAGTAATGTTTTGTATTCAATGCACTGCAATATCTTGGGTAATAGGATTGTGGGCACAAGAAAGTCTAACGATTTTCCGTTTCCGACTCCTACATTTTTCCACTCATAGGTATTAACGTGAGTACCATAGCAAATTGCCTCCTTTTCTCTCTAAACATATACTTCTGGTATGTATGTATATATGTTCAGGGAGAAAAGAGGCAATTTGGTATTCCATTCGTGCCAACGTTTTTACGGGACATATACTTTTTGTATACATGTATATAAGTTCTATAAAAACGGGCCTGCTTCCGTGTACTTTATCAACAAGGTCTCTCAATGATTATAATATCTTATTATATCATAAATATACACATATGGCAAATGGACAAGGGAATGATTATTTTTAACTAGCTTGGTGACGTAATGAAGGCACCATATTGCGTCACAAATCTTATAGGTTGGGATACGATCCCAGCACTTCAGAACTAAGCCATTGTGTGATAAATTATAAAATGGCCATCCTATAATGTAAAGCATGAAGCCCATGGTTTTGTTGACACAGAGATATGAGCAAGCTTGGTCCGACTAATTAGCTTGGTAGGTTAATGCGTCGCCTTTCAACCGAAGGTTTGCAGTTTCGAAACTGGTCGCTAGCTAATCGGTTGTGTCCTTGAGCAAGGTACTTGACGGTCATTGCCTGAATCCAGCGGAATAACCGCTTAGCCTCACAATTTCACGCACAGTATCGAACCCTTGACAAACTACAACTCGTTTTGTTTTTCGACAAGCTCTAAATGAATCGACCACCAACATTTCGGTCACAAATGGCTATATGTTAATTTGGTGATCAAGGGGCCGAATTTTAAACCCCGGACCCAATGGTTGTCATGCTTCGATTTTTGTATGCCGGATGCGTAAGTTATAGTCGAATTGGCTTCTCATAATTTTAGCCACCCTTTAAAGAAGTAACTCCAACTGCAGATAGCCCAAAAATACAGCTTCCCTGATCATAATCAATCCATTTTTTTATTAACCTAAGGTTCGAACCCATAATGGGCTCGACCCAAGGACCGCTTTTGTATTGAATATGCGTAGAAATTAAAATATCGGTCTTGATAACCATTCTGTCACACAACTGTAGAAAGTAAGCCAGTTAGGAAACCAAGAATGCGAGTCACTAATTTTGCTATCTTCAGCCGCTGATGACGTAGGAGGTGGGATATTGGTGAAAATTCGTAACTCTGCTTTTTATCATTTAAGTTATAGTGAGTACACCTTATACATTTCCAATGGTTTAGATCAATTAATTAATTTGGCTTAAAATGTAAGTCAGTTAGGAAACCAAGAGCGCGAGTCACTAATTTCGGTATCTTCAACTAGGTTTGGTATATTCAACCGCTGATGCCTCTTACTCGCAATTCCCTTCGTTGTTTTGCGTCTTTGAATAATTAACCGCCTCCTACGTCATATCCCACGCAGTTCTAATTTCCCCAAGTCTCATGACTCGTCGCCGCTAGTTAGGATAACGAGTCGGCGAACGTGTAAGTGGTCGACTTGGAATCGATAAATGCAAACGTGCTGAAGAACATGGACAGAGTGTACCCACATCCTCTGTTATGCTGGATAATACGCAATTATTGGATTGATACTGGGTAGTCAATAGATGCGGTTAGGTTGATGTATTACTGGTGGTATGATCGATTGCAGGAAATGTACAGAGTTAATATGGTTTGCAAATTTAAAAAAAAAATTAAGAATGAAATCCGGCAAATCGCTCCCCCAGTATACCATCATAGATTGCGTTCTACCATTTACGTGATTTTATTGAATTCTTTTTGATAGCTTAAAAAAAAACGATCTACGTATCTTGTGACTTTCAAAAGCGATCTACACATCTTGCCATTTGCATTGGTTGAAATTGCAATTTTAAATTTTAAGTTCAACGACATATCAGATTGTGGAAACATTAAACTGCACGACATGTTCAAGGCCGACTTCCAAGGACCACGCCCGCCATTGTTAAAACACCTATCTCTCGACGCTCGTGCCAAGATTATAATATTTGTTATAGACGTCAACTCACTGGGAGAAAACATTCCCGAATGGACGATATTAGAAAAATCAATGTCAGAAGCCTCATAATTCAGACACCAGCGCGCATTTCTGTCAAGTTGGTGACGTCATTGCTATCGATTTGCACGTGGACCCAAACCGCCCGACAATTGTTGGTACGGGAACGTATTAGCCGAATTGGAAATGACTAAAAATAATCGCGGATTACGTCACGATCTGACGCTGGCGGGTTTTCATTCCAGAATAGTCGCTTCCGCCGTCGCCTAAATCGTTATTGTGAGGTCACAGAACAAACGGATATCAGATCCCGAGATGTTATCGGATTACGGCGCGACATAAAAAGTGAGCCCTTTCTTTAAGGCTTCAAACGGTTTGCTTATACAAGAAGGGCCGTTGTTTATTTTTGTTGTGCAGCTCACTTGGTTACGTAGGCCGTCCGTTACGTCACAATAGCATACCGTCACACGTAGGTAGATTGGGTTAGGGTTTCCTTAAATAAGAATCATGAAAAAACGGTTGAAATTTAGAGTTAATTTTCGGTATGTCGTAGCACGAAATCATATAAAGCTAAGAACCATCGAGCGTTTTTCACTTCTACGAAAATTCTTTATAAAAAACTATACTGTACGGCTTTATATAAGTTATTGAAATTTCGTATGTTGCTGGTGTCAGGAATATGTAGAATTTATATATAATGAAGTATTGTAAAAACGCGAGTCTACTGCCGTAAAGATGGAAGAAAATCAGTCAAATATAAGAGCCGATAGGGTAAGTGGGGTAATGTTTTATTGCTAGTAGGGGGAGGGGTAAGAAGTGCACTTTTTTGCACGAAGTTTAGGTTCTTAGCCCATTCACTAGGACTTTATCAAAGCTTTCTTTCTAAGCAACACCACCGATTACCAAAAAGCTGATTTAGGCATTTTATTGACACGAGTCAGATGTCTTGATTTGATTACTTAAGAAATTACTTCATTTTATGTGTTTAGACAAAATACTAAATGTGTTTTAATTATTTATTGGTTGGTGGCGAAAAATTTTCATTGTTGTTCGATATGGCTTTATTCGCAATTAATCGTTTCTTAATCTGATAAAGTGATTAATACTACTTTTATTTACATTTTAAGAAGTGTATTTTTACTTGGATTTAACTCGACCTAAATCGTTACAGTGGAATGTGACTTGCATGACTTGATTCGATTTAAATCACTTGACTTGAAACTGACTTGAATGAATTCAAATCACCTAACTTGAATTTGACTTGTGGTAACGGTTTAGACTTGTGACTGGGTCGAAATGCCAGCATTGGGGAATTTCGATCCCGGAACCTTTGGTCTATCGGAGTCTATAACTGGTTCGATGAACTAAAAACTACTGAACGGTCGTGAGGGCAAATAGTTAGTTAGCTTGACTTCATCTTATACAGGGTACCGTTTAAAAGTAGACCAATGAAGAGTATTTTATTATCAAAATCATGCCTGTTAAAAATGACTAGTCGCCCGAAAATCATCTAATTTTTCGTTTAAAATGTGACCAAATGAACAGTTCCTTATTATGTAAACGATGTCTGTTAAAAAATGACCAGTAGCCCGAAAATCATCTAATTTTCCGTTTAAAATGTAACCAACTAAAGAGTTCCTTATTATAAAAACGATGTCCGTTAAAAAATGACCAGTTGCCTAAAAATCATCTAATTTGCTGTTTAAAATGTAACCAAATAAAGAGTTCCTTATTATGGGAACGATGTCTGTTAAAAATGACCAGTCCATCAAATGTCATATAACTTACTTCGAAAAAAAATAGTGACGCCAAACCACTGCTCACGATTTGGTCCCGAAATAAGTGTTCAGTCGCAATGTGGTACCATTTGAGAGAATGCCTGGAGGTTAATTCAAGCGTTCGAGGTAGTTTTGTGTTTCAGGCGAGTAAACGTAGACGCTGCTTATCGAAATGCCGCTGTACTTGCAGAACTAGTTTAAACTAGAGAGTGTCAACCACGTGTTTAACCACCACTATTTGTAAAACACATGTTGTATGCTATATATATATGCTACAGGGTCCCTAACCACATATTGTATTTTATACACTGAGTATGTAGTTTGTTTCTGCAAGCATAAACGCATGGGTCCCATAGTTATTAAACCAAACTTCTTTTCCATGTAAAGGTTAAAAAATAAACGTCTTAAATTTACGAACATTTTATCACAAATGTTTTAAATTAAAGCTTCCTTTTAAGCGCTGTATTGAAATGAAGCTAAATTCCCAAAACAGCCCGATTTAGTTTTTCGTGCTTTCAAGGAATTACTGGGTTTAGTAGATAAGTTTCTACTGGGTTTATTACGTAAGTTTCTGTTTTTACGTATGTGGGTTATGTTATATAACAATTCTTAATGTTTTAATTTGATTTGTCGATCTCCTTGTTTGATTTGTCGATCTCCTTGTTGGAGATGTCAGTACGAAATGGCATACCTGCTACAATCATAATTCAGGAACATATCTTCGTTTTTAAAGGAATTACCCTAATAAATGTTTTTTTCTTTTAATTGGAACAGAGTGTGTAATGGTCTAACATTTTACCAAATCTGATTTAAATTTTTTTTGCCGTTCAAGCAATATGCGCAAAAAAGCTAATTTTTTAGAAAAAATACCACCTTGGTTTTTAACGTCTCAGGGGAATTCCCCTGGATTTACTATCCAAAATTTTAGTTTCTGAATATATAGCCCATGTTGTCTAACAAATATCAAAGTTTGATTGCGCATACATGTTTTATTCTTGTAGATGTCGGGTCGACATGGCATGCCTGTAACAATCATGATTTGACAACAAAAGCTTATTTTTTAGGATATTTCCTTAAGTAATTTTATTAATTCTTGTAAGTGTTAAATCAGTTACTAATGCACTTACATTTTATCAAATCTGATTCAAATTTGAGCTACCGTTCAAGCGCTATGCGCAAAAGAGCTAATTTTTTAGAAAAAAAATACCGTTTTGGTTTTTAACGTGCCAGGGGAATTCCCCTGGATTCATCACCCAAAATTTTGGTTTTTGCATATCTAAATCATGTTGTCAAAAAAATAACGAAGTCTCATTTCGATGTTATTATTCCTTCTGATAGATGTCGGGGCGACATGGCATGCCTGTCACAATCATGATTTGACAACCAAATCTTATTTTTTTAGGGTATTTTCCTAGGTAATTTTTTTATTTCTTTTAAGTGTTCAATCAGTTACTAATGCACTTCCATTTTGTTAAATCTTATTTAAATTGGAGCTATCGTTCAAGCGCTATGCGCAAAAGAGCTAATTTTTTAGAAAAAAATACCGTTTTGGTTTTTAACGTGCCAGGGGAATTCCCCTAGATTTATCACCCAAAATTTTAGTCTGTGCATTTCTAGACCATGTCGTCTAACAAATTACTAAATTTCGTTGCGAATCCATTACCCCTTTTTGGTAGAAGTTGGGTCCCACAAATCATACCCTGTCAAGCGTTTGACGAAAAAAAAAAAAAAAAAAGAAAAAAAAAACGGACAAAAACAATATGTGTCCCATTTTTCCAAATGGGACCCATAATAATCTAGAAGCTACAAAAATAATAATACAACCCTTTCATATTTCGTAAAGGGAACGTCGTCTTGCGTATTCTCTTCTTTCGTCGGCGGAAACGATGCTTATAAACTTGATTTGAATAGAGTGCGTTGTCTTGTTAGTCACCAACTTCGTCCAGCGAAAAGGGGCGTTTCTTACTTGATGCTGAAGGTTGATTGGTTTTGAATTTACTTCTTAGATAAATTGCGTTGGGTCCCTCGTCGTTGCCAATGTACTTGAAACTTCTAGTTGAAGTTGACGTCGGAAATTGTTCGTTTCGGTAAGGTGCGTGTCCATTATCACGTCGGGCTCAACAATGTGGGCTCGCGGTTTTTACAAGCTGATTGCTTAAGGTTGGCTGAGCTTGTTTAGCCGAATGCCTTACGGTCTCTGGCGAGCTGCGCAGCGGAAAGTCTATAAATTCACTCTCCACAGATCGCCTACAAATAATTATTGTAGCCACGATTTGTACAGTCTTAATCTCAAACTCGAAGTCTCGAACTCTTGATTCACTTTAGTTGTATTCTGCGTCTCATCCAATATACGATTACGTTCGCGACTCAAGTTACTTAGTACGTCATTCAGCATGACGCCAGTTGTATAGTCTAAGGTTCGTTATACAGCATGACGCAGGTTATCTCAAGTACGTTATTGCAAGTTATCTATTTTAGGTTATTTAATTTTCCAGAATATATAGGGAATTTACAAGGTGCAAAAAGTTTACGTGCCAGACGTTTTACATCTGCACGTTTGACTAACTGTGGGGAATTAGGTGGGAAAACCATGTTAACGATTTAAACGGCACAAATACAAAGGCCCGTGCAAGGTGATAATTACGTAACGGGTAATAATATGTGAGAGTCGGAAAACTTCAAATGCAAAACTGAACCACGTAAAAACACAAAATATTTAGGACATAAAATAAATTAAAACAAATATAGATTATACAAAATGCTACAGATCTACGACCACCACCCTCATATAGATCTATGACCACCACTCCCATATAGATCTACGACCACCACCACCATATAGATCTACGACCACCACTCCCATATAGATCTATGACCCCCACCCCGTATATAGATCTACGACCACCACCCCCATATAGATCTACAACCACCACCCCCATATATATTGATCTATGACCACTACCCCACATATCTATATACGACCACCACCCCCATGTATAGATCTATGACCACCACCCGCCTATATAGATCTACGTCCACTACCACCATATATAGATATACGACCACCACCCCCATGTATAGATCTATGACCACCACCCGCCTATATAGATCTACGACCACCACCCCAATATATAGATCTACAACCACCACCCCCATATAGATCTACGACCACCACCCCCATATATAGATTTACGACCAACACCCCCATATATAGAACTACAAACTTCAACCCCATATATAGATATTTGACCATCACTCCCATATAGATCTATGACCACCACCCCCATATAGATCTGCA
>CH002003.1:167479-197825 GCA_000149265.1 Ciona savignyi
TTTTTTAATATAAAAACACAAACATGCTTTAAATTCTGACTTTTGCTATATCGCGGACAATATATCCAAGTAAAGCAAATTGCCATAGACTATTCGCTCTTGATGCTCCTTTAGGAATATAATTTACATGCTTTGCGAATAAAACGTCCCATTACACTTTTTACGTGATTTTTAAGCTTGGCCTAAAGCCGAGTGTTCGAGCCGTTACCATCAGAAAATAAATATAAGTTTAAATCATTTTCCGTTCAACTGTATTTCGTAGTTTGACTTTACAATGGACACCCGCTGTACAGTCATAATGCGTGATATTACAAACTTCTCCAGTGTTTCAAACCCATTGTTTTAAACACATGCAAAAATAACCAACACGTGTGTTTCGTTAATTGACTCTTAAAATAGCAACGCTTTAAACTATTTACAAGGGGGTGACGTAGTACTTTCGGATATGACGTAACGACGTTTATTCGCTCGAAAATGGATGTTGTTTTTTGTATGGCCAGACGGTATGTCTGGTTCCGTTTCGACTAATTCAACATCAACCCGCTGTCCATGGTTTCGTCGCCGCTATCGCTTCGCCTTATAAGGCGCCTGCACGTGACCTGCATGTCGTCACGTTCGCGAATACCCTTGTGACGTCATAATACTGCAAGTTCGTGGCAGATCTCCAGATGCGATACGTGGTAGTTGCAGACACCGGTTTCGCTCTTAATGTTGCGGCGTTACTCGACAAGGATAGTTCAGCTGTTTACTTATGTAAAGCTTCATAAATCTGCCACTGCAAGGTACCGACAAACTAAAAACGCATAAATTAGCCAAAGTATGGTCGTAAAAGTGCACAGTGGCCAGTCAGCGTTACCCAAGACGCTGCCTAATGGGATTAAGGATTACTGTAGTGTTTTGGATTTTTTATACATCTTTAATTTCTTCAATTAGATAAAAGATTCACACTTCTTGGACAAAATATTTAACCAGGATTTTGTGTATATCATCAGCTCATAGCTAGAGCAAGGTCAAACATTCTCCTTTTTAAGCGATTAGTTTAATAATGAAAGGCGAAGTACGTTTTTTATAACTAATGGTGTTTTTATGGAAGGTGAAAACGTGACTATTGGTATTTTTATGGCTTGTAAAAAGTGACTTTTGGTGTTTTTATTGCTAGTAAAAAAGTGACTATTGGTGTTTTTGGTGTTTTTGTAGCAGGTAAAAAGTGACTATATTAGCTATTTTGTTCCGTGTTACCAGTGCTTAAAATATGACCAGTCAGCCAGCGTACGAAAGTTGAAAACCGACATTTGATGCACTATTTCATATCGGCATAATCATAAGCATTAGACTACTAAACACGATTGATGTAATGTATTATTAACACCCGTGTTTTAGAGCAAGGCCTTACTGAAAGTCCAGTTTAATAACAATTGCAGGTCCGATGAATCAACCCGTTGTCACTAGGCATAGTTCATTAGTGGTCATTTTTGTCTCCTAAGTCAGATTTCAAAGTTGAATAAATATTTGACTACACGGCAATAGACAGGTATGCACTGAACGTCATAAAACTGGTCCTTATAATGGCGACATTTAAAATTGACTTTATAAACTTCAACTTTGTTTGTGTACATATACACAGCAACAGGATTTTCGAATTTCTGACAGTTTTTCACGTTTGTAAATCTAATTTTTTGGCATTAGAACAGCTTAACGTTGGCGTTGTCAAGAATATTTTAGCAACAAATACTCCTCATCGAGTATAGACCTATTAGCACTCGGCAGTTGTTACATTAAAGTAATTGTAAAACCCCTGTAGATCATATAATTTTGTACTTAACAATTAAGGTATCGCATATATTTGTAAACCACTTAAAATCTCTTGATTTGTAAAATATTTAATAAAAGACAGTGGGTACTATTTGTAAATCAACATTCCTTTACATTCGTTGTATTGCCCCATACAAAATCCGAACATTCTACATATAAACAAACGATAACATTATAAAAACAAACCATAACCACGAAGACAATAGTCATTCTCGTTTCCGCTGTTTGTTTATACTTTTGTTTAATATTTTAAGCTGGTTTTATTCCATATAAAAAATTGTCTTGTTTTTTGTTTATCGCCCGGCTGAGCGCGCACCATTTGCCAATATGCGACAGCGCAAGTTAAAAATAACCTCGTTTATCATATCTGTTTCTTACAAGCGAATCGATATTCCTGTTGCGAGATATTGTGTTTACTCTGTGGTTTTTTAGCTTTTTTCCCATCTTGTTTACAGCGAAATTGTGCGGCTTTCCAGTAATTCAATAGTTTTTGCTCAGGATATTTGTCATTATTGGAATATGAAACGTTGCATTAGCTTATTGTTTTAATATAATATGAAAGGCTGCTCTGGCTTATTGTTTTAATATAATATGAAAGGCTGCACCAGACTATTGTTTAACATAATATGAAACGTTGCTTTAATTAAAATTAATACGTTATATTTTTAAGTATTTTCATATTAGATTTTTTGTTAAAGGTATTATAACAACTAAAAAACGGCAAGTATGAATTGAATGTTTTACGGCCGAATTCGATTCTAACGCTACCTCAAGTATTTAGCGATATTAAGCGCCGATTCTGACTTATTTCAGCAGACAAATACGACATCTTTAGGTAGGTGTGTGGAATTATATAACATATGTTTTAAAATGAATTTTTTACAATTTTTTCACAAAAACGTATCACCTTGATACACAAGCAAAATGTTGATAAATTTCCAGTGTTATTAAATTTTGTTTTACATTAACCCACCAAACTATATCCTTAGAACTAGTAAAAAAGAACCAATCCCATCCCCAACCATAATAATATCCCTAACTAATCTTTATTTTAGTGAGCAGTTTCCCTTGTTCGCTCTTTCCCCCTTTTAGTTTCTCAATCGCGTTTATTATTGGCCATAAAACTCGTTAAAGCGTTACGACTTGTAAACTTAATCGACGTACGTCCCAACGTCGCGACATAAACTAGACTGCATTCAAGTCTCGAGACGATCGTAAGGTAAATATTAAGCTTGTGTACAATGGATTTTAAAGGAGGCTATTTAGTCCTTGTAATATATTAACTTAGCCACTTATCCACAGCTTAAATGAACAGTTGGGTACACGAAACGCATGATCATATCACCATATGTTTTTTCGCCTTTGAATTTTTTTAATTCCTTATCGTCTGTATTTTAAACCAACCAGACTAATAACGCAAACTGTAATTTAGTTATATATATATATATATATAGACCCAATCATATAATTTTACCCAATTAGACCATGATACATACACTAACCACCTGTCCATTCGAGCCACATTGTCAAAGTCCCGTTCAAATATATTTGTATCCAAATAAACATAAGCACACTATACCTGTCCATCTGTGCCACGTCTTCAAATTTCCGAGAATATAATTTTGAACACAAATCAACTTGGTTAAACACACCTCTTGTCTATCTATGCCACATTTCCAAAATCCCGGTTAAATCTATTTGTATGCAAATCAACTTTGATAAGCACACCATCTGTCCATCTGTGCCACATGTCCTGACGAACATAAGATTAGAAAAAAATGGCTACAAACCGAAACCAAACTGGATAAGCGCGCCACGCGTTTAATCTAGGCTGTGATCCAATTACAAGTACACGACCCATAACCAATGTTATTTCCCAATTCCCAAGTCAATTAACATTTTACGAAAGCATTTAAGCCATTCTTGCAACCCAATAAACAAAATATCTTGTTACCAATTACCTATTTTCTCGGGCCTTTTTCGAGAGACAACCACAAATAGCCAGGGTTTCCTACCGCTTGTAATCTTTATGGGCACAATACGGAAATCTTGGCAATACTAATGGAGTAAAAGAGGAAAGAAAGAAAATTTCTTAAGTAAAGTGTGGAAACAAAACCTTGCACCAAACACTGATCTCAACCCTAGAAGTAACCATAACCCCAACACTATCCTTAAAGTTATCATTTTCATTTTAGTGGGCAGTTTCTCTTTTTTCCTACTTCCCTCGGTTTAGTTTGGCCCGAAATGTGTCGGTTTTTTACGGTGCGCATACCAATGTTATTTCCCAATTCCCAAATCAATTAACTTTTTACGAAAGCATTTAAGGCCATCCTTACAATCAAATAAACAAAATATCTTGTTACTAATTACACATTTTCTGGGGCTTTTTTCGAGAGGCAACCACAAATAGCCAGGGTTTCCTACCGGTTGTAATCTTAATGGGCACAATACGGAAATCTCGGCAATACTAATGGAGTAAAAGAGGAAAGAAAGAAAATTTCTCAATTAAAGTGTGGAAACTAATTCTAACCTTGCACCAAATACTAATCTCAACCCTAGAAGTAACCATAACCCCAACCCCAACACTTAAAGGTATAATTTTCATTTTAGTGTGCAGTTTCCCTTCTTTTCTACTTCCCTTGATTTAGTTTGGCCCGAAATATGTCAGTTTTTTTACGGTGCGCCATGTTTTTATGGCAATTTATCAACTCCCTATCACTTTTGTTAATACGAAAAGAAGAAACTATTTTTAAAAATAAAATCAATAGTAACAGTATCATTTAATCAGGCGCTAGATCATTTAACATTATGGTTAATTTAGCAACATAAAACCTTTCAGTAAATTCAGAAACCATAAAACCCTTTGTTTAATTTAGCAGGCGCTACCTTAAATGTGTATAAAAAAGATTAATAACGCCCACACATAACCCATATGTCCATATAATTTTTTAAATTATAAAAAAAAAATTTTTAGCTCTAATTGTAAAACAAAAATTTTTAGGTTAAATTAAACTAATGTCACTATTATTTTGTTTAAAAGATAGCTTTGCATAGTGTTACCGTATAGCTTGGGTACAAAACATACCCAGAGTATAAACCGTTCACCATAAACGTATATTCTTTCATGTAGGATTTGAAAGCGGATATCGCATAAATTGTTCAATCAATTAAATCCGGATACTCTTGTTGCGTCATAATCATGATGATGACGTCGTCAATCGATTACAGTTTCACAAGTTTACAGGTCGTTCCTGTTACAGCCTTATCGCTTTTTCCTGGTATATTGATGATTTCAATGCATGCGTGTCAAGACTACTACCGATCGTACATAACCCAAAATAGTTTATTCAAAGCATTATAACAAGGAAATTTAGCTACATTGTACAAAAAGTACACTTAATATCACAAAGCAATAAAATCAAATGACGTGTTTAAACGTTAAATTAAAAATTCATTTTCGAATCGCTTCTACGTCAAATTTACGTGGAGAAACATTATTCTTTACGTCATTTACGTTTCCCACGTTAGGTATGACGTCATCTCGATGTAACGACGTCATCTCGATGTAATGACGTCACCTTGACGTAATGACGTTAATGACGTTGATGCCGTATGTTTCGAGTTGCAAAATAGGTTCTTTGCAAAGGAAAGCAATCAAAGCGACTTTGTTTACATTTTCGCCTTCGTTTCTATACAAACGTGTGGGCATCTCTAAAGGAAGGGAAAGAGATAAAAGGGAAGGTGGGAAACTGCACATTAAAATGGAATTATTTTCAACCCTGCCCTGAACCATTTTCAACCCCAGAACTAACGATAATTTTAATCCCACCCATAACTTTAACTTTAACCTTCTAATATTTATTTCAGTAAACAGTTTTCCTCCTTTATAATTCCCTCTTTCCCGCCTTTTATTTCCTTCTAGACGTTTCGCTACGTTGTACATGCAAGAGGTATAGACCCGTTTAATGCCTAGCACATAGCTTATATACCGACGTACAATAGTTTGCATATTATCAGTTTATCACCTACCACTTTTGTTAAGGTTGGGTTAGAATATACCATAGGTTGTCTACATGGTTAACCCAGGTCACCGTAACGAAAAACTTAATATTTTGCAGCCCACCATTAATACTTTAATAGGTTTTATCTTGAGCAATCGCAGTACGGCTTTAAAATACAAAATAAATGCAATTTAGTGTCGGGCAATAGTTAAGATATAGAAAAATGAAAGGGAAACCGCTTATTAAAAGTATGAAAACGTAATCTAAACTTTTGCCAAAACCAATCTTAACTGCAAAAATGATAATTTCTCTAACACTATACCCAGTGATGGGATTCGAATGGATCGCATGGTTTCGGTCGAACCCGTTGTTGGAACGTCGGGATAATCACCCATCCGATTCTTGCTTTTTAACAGACATTAGACCTTTTAGGAAACCTGTTGTTAGTAAGTACGATACAAAAGAGAACCTGTTCTTAAAATTTTGAATTCCATTACTGACTATACCTGATATTTAATCATAGTACACCTAATTTGTATTTTATTTGGAGTGTTCTTTCATTTTTACTTTCTTCAGTTGCTGTGTTAGATTTAGTGACCATCATTAATGCGTTTTCAAGGAAGCCTTTAAGTGACAATTTTAACCTATTCAGTAGCAAAATGCTAACGGTCTAGGATAGATATCAAATTGTTTATTTGTCGAACGGTGTACTTCGTGTTTTTAATCGCCTTTGTAATAGGTGTCTTGCTAAGGTTAATATGGTTATCTGAGAAAATTGTAATCTTATTGTAGGCAGGGCAACACTAGGTCAACATCTGATGTATAACAACATTCAATAATTAGTAGAAATCGGGCAACACATTCGAACAGGGGTGGGCAACTTCTCTAGTCGGCGGGCAAGATGTGGGAAAATAAATTCCTTGGTGGCTTGGTTATTACATTAAAAGTGTTCAATATCTTAATTACAGGGTATGTTTAGATACAGTCTCTTCACGGGCCGGACCCAGCCCGCGGGCCGTATGATGAACCCTGCCTGATATAGAGCAATAAGAATTGCTTCAGTTGCCGACACTTAAAGAGTTTGCAACGACGGAAACGTATGCTTTTGTTGACAGTTGCAGGGAATTAAGACGCGTGAGTTGAGTAAGACGAAGCGGCAGCCTGCGATTTCCACTCCCTGTTTATTTTGATAGATCTGTCTAAGTGAGGCACGGTTGCTTGCATTTCTAAATAGCGAGAGGAAACTAGAGAAAAACTTCACCCTATAATACCGATAATGATATTATGATTACTGTAAGGTATAGGGTTACAGTCAGCGTTAGTTCTAGGGTTATGATTAGTGTTTCGTGCTTTGTATAAGTTTCCATAGTTTTAATGTTTTTATTTAATTATAATTTAGGAAGATTGAACAAAGTTGGTTAAGAAACAAAAAGAACGTAATTTGCAAAGCAATTACAGCAGTTTTCAGCTTATCTCAGCACGTTTTGTTTTTATTCTTGTTTGTCGTAATTAAGCACATCAGTTTCGACTCGAAAATGCGTGAAATTCGTGCAATGCGCTCTTTTCTGTACAATCCAATTACGGCCAGTTTGCAATTACAACGGTTATTTTTGAACCGTCGTGCAGTAATCGAGCGGTCTGATTACGAAAAGCTGCTGGAATCGAGGCAAAATCCAATTGAAATTCGATTAAGCGCGCAGTCGCGGTTCGCACTAGAAGACACGCGTTCAATTGTGTTTAATTGTACCTATCGGTACCGCCGGTATCGTGCACACCGATTCTGACGCCGCAATTATGGCTTTTCCGCGGTGTTTCCCCCGTTGCAGAACCACCAGTTTAATTTGATCCGGTAAATTTCCACAGTGCGGTCAATTGAATAAAAATCGCTGAATAAAGATCAACTCGACTGCGTGAGCACAGGGTGTAAATGTAAGATCACCCCATAATGATAGACGCACCATAATTAAAACTACCATGATTAACCAACGCTAAAGTGTCCGCTTGCTTGGCATACAAAGTTGGTTAAAGCGCCAACACATTCTCATTACTTTGTTTAATTGCTGTCTTGCCATACCAGCAGTGTATGGACTTTACCCCTGTGTGTTATGGAATCATTGTATTTGAGTAAATAAATAAATTGCAAGATATCACCACTGTGGCTATGCAATATATCCTTCAACTTGACGCTATGCGAGTAAAATTAAAAAAACGTTATCCTATAACCTCTCTGTATAAAAAGTACTGCAGTACCAAAATTTGCATATTGGGTCAACGGAAAAATTAAATGGAATACATGGAATTGTACTCCATTCAATATGACGTTTTAATTCACAGAAGTATTAACGACCAATTTATCCCACCCAATATTTCATACATATTTATTTAACAAACACAAAACCATGGACTGCAACTGAAAATGCAAAACCATGGATTACAACGCTTTTCCTTCCTAAATAAAGACACAAATATACCCGGTATCATTGGTGCAAAAACAGGCTCTCATTTACGTAACAATTTACCCAACAAAACACGGTTATCGGATTCCATATACTGCATGGTTCAGTAAATTTGTATCAGATCCATTCCTGTTTGGCGCCGCAGGTTTAGATATTCTGTCAAGTGCGGTTAGCTTACACTAATCACTTCATAGCAGTTGTATGTATATTTCTGTCCATTAGGCTGTTTTTATACTGTTATGTAATTAGGTATAATGTTCTCTATTACACAGGCATACGTTTGTATACAGTCCGTGCTCTTTGAGTGCGTAAAATTAAAAAAAAATGCGATTAAATTTGTTAAAACAATTTTACCTTGATAAGCGCATCTTATACCTACCTTCGCCACATTTCAAAGTCTTGATCGTAAAATAAATTTTACAACTCAACCTTGATAAATTTTTACAATTCCACCTTTGATAAGCCCACCATATACACCTCTGTACATTTCAATGTCTTGGTCACGTATTATATTTCTACAATTCCCCCTTGATAAGCGCACCATATATACACCATTACCACATTTCAAAGTCTTGATCACATATAATATGTGATCACACTATATACGTTCGACTCTTGCCTCATTCCCAAAATCCCCATGCTCGTAAAACATTTTCCCTGGACAGAGGACATTCCCGAGTAAACAAACGCCCACAGTCACGTGACGAAAGCGTTTAGTTTCGGAAATCAACTCGTCACCTCTTTATTCCCGTTTTTTTCTCAATTTCCCCACATTCCTACATTTTTCATTTCATCGGTAAGTATTTTTTAGTTCCTGTTATATTGTTTAACGACGTTTCTCCTGTTTTACCTTGGTTTTACCCTCCAAAATCCCAGTCCTTTACTCGTGGAATTAAACATTTTTTATAAATCCATAAACGGTACTTGTGTGTTGATTGTAAATTCAGGCGACACACGGCAAATTTCACAACGTAAGGGCGTAGCGCAACAGTAAAGGAAGAGATAGGGAATAACATCTAAGTTGTTTCTCGTTATACATTTGTTATATCTCATGGCAATACTCTAATTACCTAACCTCGCCTTTAAAATTATAAAACTAATTAAATCTACGTATAAAATACTAAACCATATCTTTCTTTTCCTCTTTTCTAAATAAAAAAAAAAATTGTACTAAACACGGGTGGAATAAAAATACCAAAAAAAACTCAAGTCCCCGTAAAACTGGTGTCAACTCTAGAACTAGTCCATAATCAGTTTAACTATTTAACTCGTTTAGTAGTCCACCAAACTGAAAACAGTTCATTTGTTACACTTGGATCAAGTTAAATCCATGGTTAACGTAAGACACATAAGTCCCATAAACGATAAGTAGACACAGCTGTTTGGACCAAAACATTGCACTTATCTTCGCCTTAATCGGAATTTCCGACCGTTGATAAATAAATTGCGCTGTACAATTTGCGTAATGGCCAATCGTTCTAAAAATCGAGATAAAAAAGAGTCATTTTGGCTAAAGTATATAACTTTTTTGTTTTTATCGCAATTCCTGTAAGCACACATTTTGTTTGATTTACGTTTTTTGAATCTTATTTTACCCCTGCGTTAAATTACCAAAGGAATATAATGTGAACTAACATTACAGTAAAAAGCGTGTAAAATCCCAGCACTTTTACAATGTAAACAATAACAAAAAAGCACCCGGGATATACTTAACAGTATCAATTAGAAAAAACCCTATTTATAATCAATTGTTATAACCAGGTTTCTTTTTATACGTAATTTTGTTTCGGGTAGCTTATCAGTTGATACAGTTTTTTCCGTTTCGTTGTATAACTCGCTACCTAATTCTTACTCGCAGCGACTGTTCTCTTTCTCTCTCTCTCTCTCTTTCTCTTTTTCCCTCTCTCTCTCTCCTATATGGGGAAACTTCACACTGGCTATTATGACGTCACGTACATGGTCTTAGCTAAAAGCGCGAACGCTTCAGCAATTCAGCACAGTCGAAGCGACAGAGCTGGTAATGCGATAGTTCTAATTTAGGTCAAGCTAATCCATGGTCTGCAGACGAGGCATATTAAAGCGGTGAGTTAACAGTGCCGAGAACCGCTAACTACTGATTCTTCAATAGCTGTAAGGGTTTGTGCTTGGGCAGTGCTTTATTAATCAATGGACTTAATCTATAGTGCGAGTCCTTTACTAACAATTGAACTTGATCTACAGTACGATTTTTTTATAGAAAGCAAGAGCAAAAGTCTGTCACATGAAAAAGATAACAGTTAGATATGTGCTTTATTTAAACATATTCCTAATCCCCCGCGCTTTTTAGATACGCGTTTTCAAATTGAACGAAACCAATTCACACTTAGCTACCAAAATTTAAATGGATGTTGTATAAACAGGTTTACTTACCTGTTAGCCCAGCGTTTGACTAACTAAGTTTGCTTATTGCAGTTATATAAATAAATTTGCCATTTTCTCGATTAGCAGCGGTCTATATGACGCGTTTTAATTAGGTCGTAAATTTACTTCACAACAAAGCGGGTATAGTACGGTACATTTCTAATACAAGAGTCCAAAATTTCCCCGAATACTGTGTTGCACCTTTTTTGTCAATTCCGTGTAAAAAGTGTGATAAAAGAGGGTCCCTAGTCCGACCGACGACTCTTATAGCCCTGAGCGGTATTTGTACTTGCGCCTGATAGAGTTGCAGACATTTAGATGCTGTATATATCTTGGAATTAGGTCAACTCGATTTTTTGCCTGAAAATAATAGAAAATGTGCAAAAACTCATTCAAATCGATTTTTACTTACAGGTTTTCGTTTTTAGCAGCGAATTTACCTAGTTTGGTTGTTGCAATAGCTTAGTGCTTAAAATAGATTTAAAAACTTCTCGTTAAAGGCGTGAATCATATCATATATCGTGCGTTCTAATTATTTTACAGCTACCCGAAGCTTAAATGGTTAATCACGTTGCGCAAAGGTGCAAATGGAGCGTGGAAACGTCACAGCACTAGCTTTATGACGACACAGAACGCTATTGTAACCAACAAATGCGGCATTGTTTTAGATTGTTTCCGAACAACGTATATTTATTGCTATTGCTTTTCAAAGCGTAACAAAAGTGAGAGGCTGTTTTTTACCCAGCAGTACTTTGCCTGTGTTAATCAGTCTAGCGCGCAGTTGGGTGGTTGCATAACCAACTTCATTGGCAATGCTTTTATCACCGCTGTTGAGGTTAGGAAATCATGCAGAACGCAGTTTCAGGCTTTCGGCGCCGGCTAATCTAACCTCAACCGCTGTACCGGTTTTTCTTCGCATCATTTACCAGCAGAACAGCCATGTAATAATTCTTTGTTTTGCAGATTACTGTATCTTAACGTAGGCTTGGTAAATACTTTAAATATGGATGCTTTCCTAAACCCGGGAAAGTCATTAACTAGCAGAGCGGCCATGTCCTAATTTCGTTGTTTTGCAGATTACTTTAGCCTAACGTAGGCTTGGTATATTTAACTAGGTGCAATACAAATACATTTTTGAATATGGATACTTGCGTGACCACTGAGCCCGGAAAGGTCACTGTAGGGTCAATGACCCCGGGTTCACGTAGGTACAAGTTACTGGACTATAAAGGCGTTGCAAGACTCACCGAACTGATGGAAGCCGACGTGCCAATTCACGGCGTCGGGAATTTCCCCGACTTGCAAATTAGCCCAAGCGAATTAATACAGGTAAGGTAATACGGAATCTAATAAAGTAAAGTAACAAAAAATAAGGCTTTAAAGCTACCCACTGTATTTCGTTATGATAACTTATTAGTCTGGTAGCCTACAGGCAATCTTAAAATAAACCTGTTAAGCTTTCCTAAAAGCAAATGTGAATCGTTTTAGTTTAAACTGAAATTGGGGCCTGTAAACTAGTCAATTTCGCCGGTAAGGGTGTATTTTAGAAGTGATCAATGTACAGTCTAACATATCCTCATGGCTCTATTTATAGTCATTACCGTTTGAAATACAGTTGCCTGTCCGTGTTTGTTCTTTTAGACCATGTCGTCCGCCTAGACGGCTCAAAGCGCCGTGTCAACAGTTCTAACGACCTTTGTAACAGATGGTGTGCGATCGGCTCGAATGCTCGGGCGTCAAAGTGAAAAACGTCCGCCTGAACGGCAGCGCAGCTACCCACGTACTTTCCGACCAAGCCATACCAACGTACAAAGACCTCGACCTCATTTTCGCAATCGAGCCGCCACCGGAAGCGTCGTCCTGCAACTCGAATTCAAACAACTCGGTACGGAAAGCGGAAGACGGCCAACGGCGGCGGAAACGGCAGTCCGCGGATGCCAAAACCCGACCAAGCTCGTTGCCTACCGTCCGTCGGCGACATCTTCATCCTGGTGATAAGTTTTTGGAGGATTCCTCCCTTTTGGAGGATAGTGGATACACAAGTAGCGGATCTTCCGTCTCCAGCGCTCCCGTATCGCCATCCACATCCGCATACTTCATCCAGGAATCCTTGGATGCGCGGACCAGCTTCCGCACCCGGACTAGATCCTTAGAATCAACATCATCCACCGCTTCTTCCGTCTCCGCTCCGAAACAGGAGGAGGAGCAAAAGTCCTCCCAAATCCCCACCTTCCATCCGTCGATGCGGCACAAAGTGACGTGCTGGCAGAAGATCAAGGACACCGTGATGGAGATCCTCCTGGAGTTGCTCCCGGAGGGTGTGATGCTGGGGAAGATGACGAACGTCGTCCTCGGAGGAGCGTACGTGCAGAAGATGGTGAAAGTGGCGAACGAAGCCGACAAATGGAGCCTCATCTCGCTTAATAACAACACCGGTAAGTCAAGTAAATGTTACACTTTTTGATTAGTTTAGTTTATTCATTTTTTGCCCTAGTAATTAAAAATGGCAAGCGAATAAAATCACGACACGGGAACAGGAAAAGACGGCAAAACGAACAGTCGTTAAACAAGTCATTGAAAAAAAAGGATATAATTTAATAAATATAGCGGACGCGGCCGCCAAATTCAACTGATCTTATTGGCATTAACTAAACGCAAGCGAGAAGGAGCACAAAATGATCATGACCCACCACAAAGTAGTTTTAAAAACACGGTCTCCTGTTGCACACGGTGATAATTATTATACGATGGTATAGAGTTGTTCCAGCAACCGCCGACTCGAAGGTGTTAAGTTGTCGACGGTGCTGGCAGGGTTCTCCATAGCCTGTAGTCAGCAGCTCTCATTGATATGTATAAAATGCTTGTATTCATGTAAGCAGTATAAAATCTCTAAACATACTACAACAGGTCATATATAAAAGAAAATAGGCGGTAAAGTCTAATAGTCTTTTGCGGGAAGTATA
Source organism: Ciona savignyi (assembly GCA_000149265.1). NCBI lineage: Eukaryota > Metazoa > Chordata > Ascidiacea > Phlebobranchia > Cionidae > Ciona > Ciona savignyi. Next base: position 181,112 of record CH002003.1, read on the forward strand.
AAGATAAAGGCGACAGGTAATTACCAATCAACGCACGCACCGAAATCACGCATCAAAACATTGTAACATAAGTAGGCTTGGATATGATTTTCATGTTTTCCTCGTGGTTGAGGAAAACGCAAGAGGCGTTAACACACGGGCAATCGTCCTAAGTATTAGCCGTTTAAGCACTATCTTCCATTTCCTATTGTTTATTAAGTCTAGTCTAGTATAATCATGTTTATCCCCGTGAATGAAGAAACCAAGAGGGTTATCACACGGGCAATCGTTAGATTACCTCGCGCCCACCGTCGGGTTATCGCAGCTATTGCAGTGTGTTGTGTATGATTTTTTTACTGCCATTTTTTTACTGCCAGTAGAAACCATCATTGGACTGGTTCCACTAATTGCTTTGCCAAAGGATACAACCGAATAGCAAGCAACTAGTTTAGAACCTGCAACCCTTCTGCAGAAAGGCGACGCACTTACCAACCATAAGCAAACGGAAAACACGTGTTTTTCTTTATAGTTGTTCGAATGCTGTGGATATTACATTCCAATTGATGTTCGATATTTTAAACAATTTAGTTAATAACGCTCAACAACAAAACAGCGAATTAATATGTGTTTAAATTTGCGGTTTTTTAAATTAAACCTTAAACTAAACGACCCCTTATTACAGTCTATTTGACCTTCGATATAGGGTTTTAAACAATTTATTTGAATTCTTTTTGGGACCAGTTGGGTTTACCTGCCAATAACCAACCATGTAGACAAGTTTAATAAAATTGCGGTTTTGAAACTAAACATTAAAATAAACACCCATTACAGTGTATTTGACGTTCGATATTTTGGACAACTTATTTGAATTTACCTTAAGACCATTAACTTTCAGCGGACAATAACGCAACCCTATAAACAAGTTTGTTTAAGGTGGCGGTTTAGAAAAGTAAACCTTAAAACGAACAAAGCTAGATGGACCTGGCATTGACGTCATTTCATTAGTTCTAGAACTTTCGTAGCTTTCTTTTGCGGCCGAAGCGACGTAAATGCGATTGCGTTTTTTTTCCAAAATTGTCGCCGGTTTTCAATTAAAAAAAAGTCATTCAAATCGGGCAAATTGCACGCACCGCATTACGTACCGCTTGACGTGACGCATTAAGCACGACATTACTCTCCGATGTATGCACTTTTAGCATAACGTACCGCAATATGCGCCGCATTTACGCACCGCCTTCGCTCTTTGGGCCTACGTGCGCACGCTTATTGAAAGGCAGAAGTCCTTTTCAAATTTCCGTCGAATGGTGTCTAATATTTCCCTATTATTGTCCCAACTTTTGACTGTAAAACAATCGATCGACGGTGGGTTCAGTTTAAACTGTGGGAAACGCCTTTTAATCCACGCCACAGTCGTTTCAATTGATTTGATTGAAACTTCCGAATAGATAATAAAGTTCGCATGAGTTTTAAAACCGGTTTCTATAAACGAGAATCAAATGAGTTGTCAGTAAACGCACATCAGGCCACAGTATTAGGACGCGAAAGTATACAATTTTGTAGCGAAGCTTAAGCTTAAAGCATGGTGCACTTAAAAGCAACGGATGTTATGATATTAACCCCTTGAGTATGTATATTGTTTGATAGTCGACCTATCGAATATACCAGTAATGTCAAATATATGCACACTTCAAAAGCGTAGGCAAACCGACTTCGCGTATATGTGAACATTTTACAATAGCCTAGGGAGTACTTAAACCAACCCGACTTTACTTATATTTGCACGTTTCAATACTGTAGGCAACTCCACTTTGCGTATATATATGGACACTTTAACACAGGGGTGGAAAACTTCTCTAGTCAGTGGACCAGATGTGGGAAAATGGAGTTCTTGGTGGGCCGGAATATTACATGAATAGCATTCAATATCCTTATTACAGGGTATGTTTAGGTACAGTCTTCGGGCCGGTCAAAAATCTCTTAACGGGACGGCGTATGTTGCCCATGCCTGCTTTAATAGCTTAAGCACGCCCGACTGTTTGTATATGTGCACATCTCAAAAGCGTAGGCAACACGAATTTACGTACATAAGCCCACCCGACTTTATATGTGCCCACCCGATTTTACGTACATGTGCCAATCCGTCTTACCCGATTCTACGTACAAGTGCCCACCTGACTTAACGTATATGTGCTCACCCGACATTACGTATATGTGCCCACCCGATATTATGCATATATGAGCACATTTCAATAGCGTAGGCCGATTTTACTTTCGGTCCTTTGTCGTACGCCCGTGTTATGTCGCCAAAATTTCCATCAGCTTGAAACGATCATCAATAGACGTATCTTTTTCCGCTGACCAATTCATTATCGCTCGAAAACACGACCACCGTAGAAAACAGTCACAGAATAGCTAGCTAGCCGTGTGTGTTTGTTTCGTATAGATACCAACGTATTTGTTTTATCGATCCTTACATCAACTCCTTTATCATTGTGCTCCAATTAACACACATATTAATCGCGGGAACGATATCTATATATGTACAACATTTGTCAGCTAAAATTGTACGCTTGTTTTTTATTAATTTTTTCGACAAAAATTCCACTTTTTACCGTATACTGCCTTTTTAAAATTGTCATAATTTTGAGGAGAAAGTCGACCCACTAACCCACCAAGTAAACGGAAAACACATCGTTTTTCTTTATAGTTGTTGAAATGCCGTGTATAAATATTTCATTCCAATAAACGTTCAATATTTTGAACAATTTTTTCTATATTTTTTCGACAAAAATACCACTTTTTACCAAATACTGCCCTTTTAAACTTGTCACAATTTTGAGATTTTTTTTTTTAAAAGCACAGTCCTATTTAAACCCTTCGATACATAAAGTTACCCATTAAACCATGTATTTTGACATTTTTGCATTTAATTTTTGGCGAATTTTTCCATCTGATTTTCTATTAGCCGCACATTCAACTCGTTTCCACTATATTTTCGTCGGTTGTGTTTTTACAAGACTTGCCCGGAATCCGCCTAAAAGACCCAACCGACACGACTTAAAACCACAACATGGAAACCTAACTAGCACGTACAGCGTTCCGTTGATAAAGCAGTCTATTTACCGACACGCCGCCATTGCAAACTAAGACGCCTATATTTGTACACCTGATTTCGCCTTGATTAAATGCCAAATACGCACACACTTTTGGACTTGTCCTAATTGAAGTGAAATTCTGTTTGTGTTAAATTATAATTGCTGTTGTGTCCGGAATTACGCGATTGTATAAAATGGTCACACGTTTTTAGTCGAGATTTAGACGTATTGTTTTATATGTGCAACTGGAAAAACTTTATAAACACGAAAAGGGTTGCTTCAAAAGTTTTAATTTTCGTTACTTTTGGAACTATTTGACCTTAATAAGCGTGCCAGTTAGGAAATTTACCTAGACATAATTTTTGTAAGGCAACCGAAAGTTTTTCGTCTTCAACGTTTTAACTTCAGTTTCTTTTGGGTCCAACTGACTTTTATAAGCGCGCCAGTCGGGAAACTTTACCTTATTTTTTTTGTAAACGCAACCAAAAACTTAACATACTGTAAAGGCGATTTTCCTGGGTACCGTTAAATTTGATTTTAAATTCCAGCAAAGACCTTTATAAGCGCACCAGCGCGGAAATGAAATCCACATTTCACCAAAATGGGTCGCGTATAAAACAAGTCACACGAATACCAACTAGAATTTTTTTTTTTAATCCAAAATCTTACAACTCTGCAACCGACCATCCGCATGCAGAACGTCATTATTGGAGGATTATTTTTATTCCTTGCGACAAACACATCACGGTTACACCTTGTTATTCCTATGAACAGACCAGCGGAAAAGGCAACAATGAACATTGTTCTATAATAAACGTATATTGTCACGCAGTAGCCGCAATATGTGGTAGCTGGCCGAATCATATGGTTCCAGCGCACCAATTTGTGCCCTGTATAATACAACACACAAATTGCGTGCTTTTGTTGGGTGGTATTTTTAGTTACAATCAAAGCATTTGTATTGCGGATAGTCAAATACCGGGGTTTCAGCAGAAATTGCCGGCTGGGTTACTTGCCCAGACTTCTAGGCATTTCCTTTATTGAAATCGTAGATTTAAATGTCGTCATTGTAAAACGTAATGTCTAGTGTTTTTAAATGACCGAGAATCGAACCATTTACCTCCCGGCCGGTGGTAGATTTCCACATATTAAAAAGTCTACCAGAAGCGCTCGTCCCAATGATCCCAATACTCGCATATCGCTTTTATCCACAGAACAGGCCTACAGTCCGTTTTACAGATAGAAACCCCATTTACTTTCGCTGTAAAACACCCATAATACAGAATTACACGCGCTGCTATAGTGTATTGGTTATAGTCAAGTTTGGAAGTGCAAATATTGATTTGTTTTGCGTTTCGAAATCACTGCGTGCTTTAACATTGTTTCCATTGTTCAACCCGTCCACAAATCGCATTGCAGATCGTTAAAATCATTTTTTCGTTCGACTGTCACGATCTGTTAACCATGTACAATTGGCGCAAAATCAGTGGGGCGTGACTCTAACAAACTACTGGACCGTGAAGCCCTAATGAACAGATATGTTAAGTTCAGTTTTCCCTAAAAACAGTAATAATTTACCAGTCTTTTTCACCGAAAATTTACCGAAAAGTCATAATTTACCGCCTGTTAAAAAAGACATAAATACATTTGGAGACAGTTAAACATTGCTTGCTTTTACAAAAAGTCCCTTATGTCATTTGCGCCATACTTTTCAAAACTGTTGATAATTGCCAAGTAAATAGTGTGGCATTGCGCCACTGTCGGTAAATATGCTCTCTGGCGCAAAGCGCAAAGTGCATGTACAATATTAACGCATGGTGCAGTTTAAACACGACATTTGTTAAGTTAACATCCTGTTTGAGTTCACTTTAAAGGCGTTTCTCTTTATTTAACTCCCGGCCGCATGGTCGAGAGGATAGGGCTGGAGATGCTAAGTCCGAAGGTGATGTGATCGGTCTTCGCTGTCACCACTTTTTTCTTGATTTTGTCCCTGGGCAAGCTGTTTAACACAATTTGCCTGGATTAAATTCATATATACAATGTCATTTAATAGCTTAGAAAACAATACTGTGAGCATAAGTTAAGGATTTCCCCCATTTTTAAAACAGCGACTTTACTTGAAAAATAATAATAATAATCCTAAGCGATTTGTTCAAATATACATTGGTCAGTAATACCCTTAACAAAAATATTGTGGGTACAAGGTCATACAAGGACTTCCAAGTTTTGTAATAACGACGTTACTTATCACTAACCTTAAAATGAGTTCTAACCGATTTTTCAATTGCAGGTCGAAATTTGGAGTTGAAATTCGTCCAAAGCATGCGTCGACAGTTCGAATTCAGCGTTGACTCGTTTCAAATCGTCCTGGACACTTACCTCGCTTTCCGTCGTGCGGCGAGGGGCCAACCGGTCGAAATGACGCCCTCCTTTCACCCTACAATCGTCGCCGAGAGCGTATACGGGGATATTTCCGCCGCCCTTCGGCACCTGCACCACCGGCGGATATGCACGCACCGACCCGAAGAAATCCGCGGCGGCGGTTTAATGCGCTACTGCAACCTACTGGTCCGCGACTTTACTCCAGGGGACTGCGACGAAAACGGGAAAACAGTCAGCACCTTTGGCCCTGACATGGCAGCCCGTCTTGAACAGCACATGTGCTCTCGATTCTTCATCGACTTCAGCGATATAGACCGACAACAGAAGAAGCTTATCAGCTACCTGGACAACCATTTTGCCGGCGAGGATGACCTAAAGTTCCAATACCTGCTCGTTCTCCGTCGCGTTGTCGACTCCAGCACGATATGTTTGATGCAGCACGAGCGCACGATGATACTGAACCTTATAACCATGCTGGTGCGGCAGACACTTGCGAACAACGTTGCTCAGAGCAAGCACGAGGCCGCTGTCATGCAGCAACGGATACAGCAAGACTACTCCTACACGCAGATGGTACAGTGTTACGGGGAACAGTACGCGCCGCACCCACGGCCGAGCTACCTTCCAGCGCCTATCAGTACAAGCGACCGGTCTTCACCCATGTCTGCTTATTCGTCGTCTTTCACTCCGTCAACTGTGGGTGAAATGCGCTCGGCGTCCGAAAGCCCGGCCCCTCATTCTCGACCCATCACCCCCAACGACGGCGCCGAATACCCCCCGCCATCCTTTCGTTACCCGCTATTCACCCCACCGATCCCGAAAAGGACCTACAGAACCCCATCTACCCCCGTCAATGCTGCTGCTGCTGTTGCTGTTGCTGCTACAACCACCCTCCCCCCGACGCTTACCCTTACACACCCCCAAAACGGGGAAATCTACCCCCAACCCCCGATACCAGCAGACCCCACCCGTTTTCTTCAATCCAGACAGCATGGTATGTTACTACCAACCCGCCGACTACCCCCCGCAGACGTAAACAGAGTCCAAATAATCTCCCACAGTTCCAGCATCGCCAAACTCTGCAGTGTTAACGAAGTACATCAGAAAAAAGGACGCTCGTACAAGCGACCCCGAGATTTTTCGAATTTAAATTATTTCCGCGCGGCTAACCGTATCCAGCCGCATTCCGTACGTCGTTCTACGCGTCGCGTCTCTCCGGCGCGCACTTTTCCGCAGCGTGAATGAATTCCATATATATATTGTTTTCCTCGTTTAAAATCAACAAAAAATATTTTATTTTTTCCACTCTTAGAGAATATTTTAGTTTCTGTGCTTTATTTTTCTCTGTTGATTGCACTTTAAAAGTAAAAACCGGGCGATTTCCTAATCCCGGTTTACCAAAGTCCCGATTTTCTAATCCCGGTTTACCAAAGTCCCGATTTTCTAATCCCGGTTTACCCAAGTCGCGATTTTCTAATCCCGGTTTACCAAAGTCCCGATTTTCTAATCCCGGTTTACCAAAGTCTCGATTTCCTAATCCCGGTTTACCAAAGTCCCGATTTTCTAATTCCGGTTTACCAAAGCCGCGATTTTCTAATCTCGGTTTACCCAAGTCGCGATTTTCTAATCCCGGTTTACCAAAGTCGCGATTTTCTAATCCCGGATTACCAAAGCCGCGATTTCGTAATCTCGGTTTACCAAGATCAGCTCAACAAAAAAAAATGTTTCCAAATTGCGAAAAAGTAGCTGGCACTTAACTTGGCCATTTCACAAAGCCACTACTACCGCCACTCGAGATCTGAAGAGCTGTATTGTGGCTGTGTCTCTCCTAAATCCGGGTACAATCCGGGTTGTAGTTTAAACGAACAAGCGACCCTTAAAATAGTTCCAACCGTAGTTTTCCAAGTGCAATCTTACTTGTCAGTATTGTCCACGAGGTGTCGCAATCGAGCCGCCCCACTCCCACCATCCTTATGCAAGGCCAGCCATAACGTGAAGGACTGAAGTGCGAACTGTTATGTATCTCCCCGAAAACGTGTGCCTTAGAGTTTAGAAACACCATGCGTGTCTCATTCTGTCGTTTTTGCTCATTCGTATTGTCGCCATTTCTCGAAAAAGGGGATTTTTGTCACTGTCTTAACATTGGCTATGGCGTTGTGGTGTGTTGTTCCGTCGCAATTTGGTACGGTATTTGCTTTGTTATGTCATAATCATTGCTTTATCGCTGCTCGCCGGTGTGTAGAGGGTGTAATATCACGCAAAATCCACTAACGTCCCAATCCCCAAAGCCCAATCTCACTTTTACGTTGAATTTTTAAACCTAGGTAATTTCCTAAATTTTACATGTGTGCAAAAAAGTGTGACTTGAATCGTTAGTTACAGCTTGACTCCTCATTTCACACGTGGCTAGACTTCGGTTCATCCAAAGTTCAGGCCCATTATGGTTCTACAATCCGTATTATTTCGTCACACCACTACCTAGTACATTGTATCCGGTACTTTTTTGATCCAGAGCGTGTTATGACTTGAAATGAAATGCCAGTGGCGCTACGTGAAAATCTTAATAAAAATACCAGAACGGTTTTTCGTGTTTGGTTTCGGTTTTGTTGTTTTTGGACAGGTGTAGGTATCCGGGGAACTAAAAGGCGGGAAGGCCATTTATGAACGAAAACCGGGGAACTAAAATACTGGAATATTGGCCATTTATGAACAAAATTATTGCTAACACAATACTCATTTAATTTAGTTAACAGTAGACAACCTTGTTTTCTGTGTTAAATAAGTGATTGCATTTTTAATCCTAATTGGTTGTTAAGGTGTAGTTTGGTAAAAGAAAGTTTTCTTAAGTTACAACTATACCAGTTGCATTTATAAATTCTGACATGCATAGCTGTATTTTCGTTTGGTGGGCGAGTGCGTCGCCTTTCATCCGAAAGGTTATGGGATCGAAATTGGTCGCTAGTGTTGTATCCTTTGGAAATCCATTTTTTGGTCATTGCACTGCAATAGCGCTGATAACACTGCGAAGACGTGATGTAATATGAATATTACACCCCTTGCGTGTTCCACATAGATAAATCTTGAATATCAAATATATGTACACATTAAAAAAAAGGATTGAACAAAAACTAAAGCAATGTCTCTATCGAGTACAACACACTACAATAGCTCCCACAATACACATACTTGTTTTATTTTTGTTGGTATACTAGAGCAAGCAGATAATTAGGAGGTTGTGCAAGTAACTGATTGTATGTGGCCATTCCCCTGGCCAATTAGCGTAAGTCGACATATTCCACATTTTCCCCGCAGGAATATATACTCTATTGTTTTAATAAGGCCGACCAACCACACAGCACAGGTCGGCTAAATATAGCACAAAGAAACGGCCTTATTAATTAAAAACGCACACAGTAAACATACAGACTTAAACTGTACTGCGTGACCAATTAAACAAGCAAGGTTTTCGTTTGCGATTGTTAGACTCGCCTGAAATAGATTGTTAGTCACGCCGTAAATAACTTTACCTTTTACCGTATGTAAGGCTTTCGGGTACTGGAAACGCGTGTCTGGTTAATTAGGTGGTTTAGGTACCGAAGTAATATTAGGTTAAGGAACTGTACCTAATTAATGTTTTGTTGGGTATAAAAATAAATAAGGCACCTGGCTGTAGCTCTGTTTTTTGTACCCGATAGAAGAAGAGCAATACACTTTATGTAATGATAAATTTAGCAAAAAATCTGGCAAAAACTTTTATATGCCGCGCTTAGTTTCGAACCCGTGCTTGCTAGTTCTGTTCACTTATAAATCGCACCGTGTAGGTGGATCGGTCGCGCTAACACAGAGGTCGGCAACCTGCGATTTTTCATCCCTTTGATGCAGCTCCTTTTAATTTCATTGCTACTAAAGCGACCGCTTAATAAGTTTAATACCCATGCATAAGTGAAACAAACAGAAGCGCAAATGACACCATGATAAATAAAATAAACACAAGAATACTCGCGTTTAATCTCTCACAGTGTTGTATTCCTTTTTTGCAAACATTTTATTAGTTATGCGGCTTGGTTAAAATGGATTTTTAAGTACAAAAGGTAACCCTGCCCTATCCATTATGCTGTCTGGACAGTATTTCCTGCAAAACTATGTTTCCATCAAATTTAATGAAAGCAGAATATGACCAAGAATTTGAATGGGTAAAACGGCGATTTTTATCCGAATGATTAACACATCGGTTCGAATGTTGCCCAAATCTATAAGTTGGTTTGTTAAAACCCCGAGCACTGCATTTTTTAATTTGAAAACATTATTAATTGCAAAAAGTTCGTTTATAATTTCATAAATTTATTCCCTTTCCACTAAAAACGCAACATAAATTTAGAGGGAAACATGTAGTGCAAATGTTTTCCCTTTCCCGCCGTAGTTTAGGTAGTAACACATAATTGGGAATTACCCGGTAAACTCAATCTATTCGGATACAAAATGCAGTTTAAAACGGAATGAAGTTAATAATCTACACAACAAGAGTTTTAAAACATATTTTTTACCGAGCCGAGTTTACCTAAAGATGGGCTCACCCCAAAACCATTTTTAGTTGGTATACGTATCGGTCGCGTTAACCTATTCGGCCACACAACCGTACGTCTTTGAAACATTTTTTTACGGAGCCTAGTTTCGAACTCATGATGGGCTTGGCACAAGGACCGTTTTTTGTATAAGAGTCGGTATACGTATCGCGTTAACCTAATCGGCCACACGACCGAACGTTTTTGAAACATAGCCCAGTTAAAAGAAACAAATAAAGCAACAACGCCCCTCATTTTGTTTAAAAGAAATATATTTTTGACCACGTGGTGGAGTATGGCTTCACTAAAATTTTAATTTTAAAACACAAACGGTGACCAAACGGTCATGTGGCTGAATGGTTAACCTGACCGACCCGTATACCAAATCACATACAAAAAAACGGTATTGGGGACGAGCTCATTATGGGTTCGAAACTAAACCCGATAAAAACAAACTGTGACCGAATGGTTATTGCGACAGATGCATATACCAAATTATAAACAAAGAGGTCTATAAACCATAAAAAAACGAGTAAATCGTAGGTATAAACAAACAGTATTGGATCATACTTTCGAAACTAAATACTCTTATAAATACTAAATACTCTTAATTTATTAATTGTTGGGTGGTCGAATGGTTAGCGTGACCAAATTAGACACCGATTTTCGTATGGAAAACATAGCCCGGTTAAAAAAAACAAAACAATTTTTAATCTCAACTTTGGTAAACTGTTAGCAGAAGGGTGGCAGAATCGGTGACAACCTCTTGCCAATCCTAAGCTTTTTCCTAGGATAATTCACCAATAGCAGATGTTGCCTATAGCTCCAGTGTTTTATTTGACATTCCGATAGGTTCCATATGTCAAGTTAAGGCCTTTAATGACACGATAGCGATTTTTTTTCAGCAAATGGCCCACCCGATAAACTACCTATGAATACGTATGTGTCCTCTGCTTCTTGAAGGACTTTTCCATGTCGTGTGGCCGGTTGGTTAACGCGACCAATACATATACCAGTCGTTTTAATAAAAAAACGATCTTGTTGACAAGACCATAATGTTTTCGAAACCTCGCCCGATAAAAAAAACTAAATAAGAGTACTTTAACCCGATTTATGTTTAGACAGGTTTTAAAAATCACTCTACTACTGAATCACGCGAAAGGTAGTGGACTCGAAACGAGTCTCTTGCTACTCGGTCTCGTAAAAGTACTTGACAGATTAGCCTTAACCATAGTTTACTAAACAAGTTTCGTATACTATGCCTTAACCCTTAACTTTGGGAATTTGGTTAATACAGAAGATTGGGTTAAGTCCAGGGAATTGGGTAAAGAAAAAATACTGTAACGTGCATATTCATCACAGTGCAATGATTGCAGTAACCCTAGTCGAGATAGCCAATCAAGTTTTTTGTTATAAAATCGGAGATATATAAACAAGAGAGAGATTGGCAATGACGTCATATTCATTGTTTAACTCGAAAATAAAAATCAAACTCGTCACGCTTGTGATTAAGGTAAGAATCAAAACACTGTATCTGTCATTGTAGCTTTTATCATTTTTAAAAGCCTTTTAGGAAGTGTAACAGTATGGATTTCTTAGTGAACTAATCTGACGGGAAACTTTTTATTATTTTAGAAATACAACTTGACGAAAAGAACATTTCATCATCTGTTTCCAACGTTACGAATGTGACAAAATCTACGAATCTACACCACTTTTACAGCCAATATCAGATAAGGAATTAACAGCTATCATTGCAGCAGCCGCCTGCAACATTGGAAAACTATATACACCAGGCAGTTAAGTGTTACATCTTTAAAGGATGTTTATTCCAGTTTATCAAATGCTAATCAATTTTATATCATATTGTTACGCAAAGTTAGATATTCAATGTATAACCATTATATTTACCAGCAATAAAAAAGTACAGGTTACCAGAGCTAATTGCAGTGTGTTGAATGTGATCGATATATTTCTAATTGTTTTGTTTAAATCAATTAAACCACAGGGTTCAGGCAATGTCTGCTAAGTTCCTCCTTGCCCAAGGCTACAAATTAACTACCGGTAGCTAGCAGCTGATTTCGACCCCACTGCCTTTCTGCTCACAGCCAATATGCTAAGTATAAAATAACCAACCAAACAAATATATCATGTAGGCTATGGTATGAAAAAATATTTGGGATAAAGAGAGAAGGTGGGTTTATTTTGAGACAATTGCAAAAAATGGTGCTTTCAAATGTTGTCCAGCCATAATTGATTTGTATTTTATTAAGCAGTAATGATTCAAGCAAAGGCATAGTTTTTGAACGAAATTATATTGAGGGATCTGATGCTTAGTTTGGGATAACCTATTGTTTATTAGAAGTAATTAAAATTACTGAGGCATCCTTCAGAAACTTATGTATAGAAACTAACATAAATAAATATTAACAATGTGGCACGATCCGCTTTAGGGCATGTGTATACTTTACAATTCATTCTACAATTTCTAGTGATTCAGAGGTTTGAGAAGAAAATGTAAAGATTATTAAGTATTATTTTAAGATCAGATGCTGTAGTCATTTAAAAAAATTAAATCAATTCTCAACAACAAAGGTGAACTTCATAAACTTTGTTATTTCTGTTGAATTTATTGTTTTAATTGCCATTTATTTATTACATATACTTGTACTTTGTAACATATGCTGTCAATAAATAAGGCAAACATATGAAGATGCATCTCTTTGTTTTTATTTATAAATAAAAGGGCAATTGAGAATGATAATAGTAAGTAAACAATTAAACATACAGTTTTAACGACCGAAAGTGAACGAACAGTTTTTACTTCTTAAATTAAATTTAGAATTATAATATGGTTCATATTGGTACAAGCATTTGACACATAGTTACTATACTTCTGGTCAGTATGGTAAGGCTAGTTAATTGAATTATGAAAATTACATTCTCAGTTTTGTGATTTTTTAGCATTTAAACAATAACATGAAAATATATAAAAAAACGTTTTGCAGCTGTATCCTGTATTGTGTCTTGAATGTAATGGAATCTTCTAGGGCAGTCTTAGTTTAAAGCCTAGACACCATGTTTCTCATTAAAGGAAACTCAAGGTGCTGCCATGTCGTCTAGGTTCCCCCGTTTTTTGCAGCTCTACCAAGAACCAGAAAGGCAACCTCAATCACTGCTACTTGTGGCACACAGCAGTGATTAGGTAAGCAAAACGACTCTCTTCAGTTTTAATGGGCCTATCACCAGTTCGATGAGGAAGATTTAAAAGGGGAATAGCTTCTGGTCTGATACATTTTCTATTACTAGGCGGATTTAAAATAATATCTTCCGTTTTAGTATCTTTCACAAATTCATGCATTTCCTTTGTGAAGAACCATGGCAATATTATCCTCCCAATTTTTTCATCTTGGATCTTGGGATACCTTTTTTAAGACATTGTTGTGGCAATTGTTTTCTTGTTTTGCAAAAAGATTCACTGTAAAAATCTTAAAATTTCCCCTAGTATCAAGTCCACTTTAAATCGTTTTACATTTGAACTAGGCTATTCAGTATTCTGAATATAGTGGACTATCCAATTAGCAGTAAGAATTACCAAGCGTATTGCGGACCAAAGCTGCTAGTCACCTAACCTATGGGCAACACTAAAAGGACGGGAAGAAGGGAAACCGCCCACTAAAACTATGAAAATTAAACCCTTACCTAAACACTAATCTCAATCCATAGAATACTAACTTACAGAAGTTAGTATTCTATGCTCAAACCTAGAACTAACTTTATCTTATGTCATAATTCTAATTTAAGTGTGCTGGTTTCCTCCTTCCCGGTTTAACCCCCCCCCCCCCCCCAACCTATACTACCAGCGGTAGCAACAACCTACTACCGCAACAGGTATCTAAATAAATACTACTTTATTCCTAAATAGCGCCGATCTCAGTTGCTTGCGCCGCTTAAATAAAAAGCGTATGCATACCAACTTATAAAAAAACGTTCTACAATTTATTTAAACATACTGAACAAAATAAAACATCGAATAACTGGCAAAAGACAACCATAATCTAAACAAAATACGGTACCGGTACCTTAATTATTCAACCGTGACGATATTTCAACTTCACAACTCGTAACAAACAAATATGACGTCATTGCCAATCTCTCTCTTGTTTATATATCTCTGATAAAATCACATTATTTTATAGCCTTTAAACGGAAATAGTGAAGTTCGACTTATACCTATTCCAACCTGGTTTCAAAATATACCTCCGCTGGTCTGGTTTAAGTGCTTATTATAGGGAAGGTCTCAGATAACAATACGTAAATCTAAATTTTCACAAGTTTTAGCGGCAATTTCGCAATGGTAGTGTAAGTTAGTTAGTGGAACCAACGTTTTAGGCCATAAGGTTGTGAATTTATGCATTCTAGTACAAACAACAAGGGTTTAGAGCTTAAAAGCCCCTTCTTTTCTTGCCGTTTTTAAAAAGCTGTTGATCGGTCTTTTAAATTAAAAAAATTAAGTATTAAATTGAAGAAAATGACCATAAATAGGCCGGATCAACGACATATAGGCGAGACAAGATAAAATAGACCTTCTTGTTTTTTTATATTAATACCAGTATAATATCATGTTAAATTTTATTAGGAGAAAACTAAAAGGAGGGAAACTGCACTATAAAATTAAAATTAAGAGCATTAGAGAGTAGAGATAGTGTTTAAGTTGGGGTTTCAGTTACATCTGGGATTATGTTTATTTTTTATGGCAGGGTTAGAATTAGTTTTTATAGTTTAAGTGAGCAATTTTTATTGGCGCTGGGCCTGCCTTCGACTTAGCATGAAAACGGTACTGTTGCAAACTATTTGCTGCAGTCTGAAAAGCATGGCATATGCATATACAATATAACAGTAAAATCCGTCTTAAACTATGAAAAAATATATTAAGAAAGTGGATATTTTACTGTTAAATAGACAAGATCTTGTTAAAAATGCAGGGGGGGTTGGAGTTAGGGTTAGTTCTAGGGTTGAGATTAGTGTTTAGTGCAGGGTTAAATTTGTTTCCATAATTTTAGAGAGCAGTTTCCCTCCTTCCCTCCTTTTAGTGTTGCCCACATGTGCACATAGTTCACCAAAAAATCGCTCTGTCAAAAACATAGTGGTTTAACAGGTTGTAGACAATTTATTTTTTGTATTGCTGCTTTGACCTTTTTTATGCACCACTTTTCGTTAATATCCATAGTTTTTATACAGGGTTTGACCATTCACAGGCAAGATTTCCGAATAACATCAGGCAAGTTAGACTGGACTTAACCCTGCAGTGGAGTCAATAATTGAACAAAAAACTAAACTAAATGTTTTAAAATTCCCGAATTATCACATTAAAAAAGAAACAATGGAAAATTGTACACTAAAATCAAGGGTAGGGGGTTAATACTGGAGTTTGAGTAGGATTTAGTGATTGGGATAGGATATTCATGTTTATCCCCGTGGAGTGGAAAATCAAGGGGGTTAACACACAGAAAGTCAAATCACATCGTGGCCACTGTCTGGTTACCTGAGCTATTGCAGTGTGTTGTGTATGAGAGTCACTTTCCTTCAATTTGGTAGAACCCATTAATCCGCTGGGTTCAGGCAATGTCGATAAATTGCCTTGCCCAAGGACACACCCGACTAGCTAGCGACCAGTTAGTGATAGAATTAATTTTCCTACATTTAGTGAGTCACCTACTATCTCTCCTCCCCTATCTTTATTGTTGCCCAAATATCAATTTTTTGCTGTTAATAGGATATAGAATTGATGTAATTGATTTTAAGTTAACTCAGTAAAAACAAAAGTGCAATTGCCGATTGGAGTTGTGCACATGAAGGAGAAAAAATTGGATTTATAAGTCTCTTCTTGAAAAATGGAGAGTCAGAGTGTGCCGAGGCCTCATGCGATACCGGTAAGCTTTTAGTTTTGTTTATTTTATTGCTCCTTCGTTACATTAAAGAAAATAGAACAATAATTTAAAATTAAGGAGACATAATAAAACGGCAAAACTACAGTAGTTAAAACGCGTTAGTGACTAGACACTAGGGTGGTCCAAAAAAAAATTTTTTTTTGTAACTTGAACCTTAACCCTAAATTGTGTTACATTTACTAAAATAATCACCCAGACCAAATTTCTTCTTTTTAAAATAATGTTTAAAGGGCGCTCAACGATGTCAAAGTTTTGTGAAATTGTGATATGTAGGTCAACTTGCACTATGCAGGAACTCATATGCAATGTACTCTAAAACCACAATAAATCAATGTTGCATCATAGGCAGTTTTAACAATGCAAGAATTTCCAAATTAAAGCATAATACTTTAAAGCGACTTTAAACTGTTTTTTTTCGAAATATTAAAAACTGAAAAAACAACAACAATAGGCCCAGTGACACTCCGCACGAAAGTGAAAGCAGAATTATATAGCAGAACAATGGGATATTGCACATTAAAATGCCCTAGATAAAATAAATATAAAATAAGACAATTTCAACTGTGTCAAAGACAAGGAACAGGTTATATGATGGGCATTGACAAGAAATTTAAAAAAAGAGAAGTTTTTAAAACGAAAGAAGACAGAAAGGGATAAATATGAGACCCATTGTAAGAAGACAATCTTGGCTAAGCCTTCTACATGCACAGGAATAGATTCCAGTAATTGCAGCTTAAATGAAACA